>ML213510.1:1301431-1326460 GCA_004369045.1 Heliocybe sulcata | reverse complement strand
TATATACAGAGGTAGTTGGTAGCTACAGAGTCCCCCCCAGGCCCCGGTAAATCCGCCGGTAGGCCAAATCAGCAGGTTTAACGCTAACTAGCCTGCACCGGCGGGCGTGTGACCCAGGCTAATAAGCCTTAAAGTGTGGGACGTCTAGGTGCCCGTAGGTGGCGGTACGCCAGCGCAGCTAGGTAATGAGAACATCAGCGGCGTTTATAGCCACAAAGGCGCAAGAAAAGGAAGGTGGGCGGAAAGACGTCGAGAACGGGAAAACATTATCAGGAGAAGCTGGGCAATCTCCGTAGTTATAGCTGCTGAGCATGTGGATGCATAGGAACGGATATAGACGCAGGCGCATGCACGACGGGGGTGCATATGCAGCAGTGGACGGGATAAGGGCAGGTGGTCCACCTGACTCACGGCACGTCCGCGCGAGACTGCGCGGTGGACCGCGTATGCTGTTCACGTTCTGCTGCAGCCTGGGTTCGCGTGCGCCCCGCTACCCCGTTCCCCTGCCGTGCTCTTTCCATAAGGCGAGTGAATGCAGTACAGCGCCACGTAACTCACTCACGCCGGCTGGTATATCTAGTAACTTATTCGTCCGATTCCTCTTCCTTCCTACCACCATGGCCGACAACACCAACTCTACCACGTCGACCGACCCGAGGGGCCCCGAGGAGGGCGCGGGCCCGAAGGCGATTATCAAGAACGTGGATATGAGCGAGGAGATGCAGCAGGAGTCGGTCGACATTGCGTCGGCCGCGCTGGAGAAGTACAATATCGAGAAGGACATCGCCGCGCAGATTAAGAAGGAGTTTGACAGACGGCACGGGCCCACCTGGCACGTCGTCGTCGGGAAGAATTTTGGGAGCTACGTTACGCATGGTGAGTTCCCCTGAGGTGCTTCTAGCTTGGTCCGTGGACCAATGCTGCATGAGGCGTTCGTAAGGACCGTGCTGACGCTGTGTGGCGTAGAAACGAAGCACTTTATCTACTTCTACGTCGGCTCTCTTGCCATCCTCATCTGGAAGTCATAGACTACCCATGACATGGTGTGTGCTTCTCGAGTCATGTTTTCTTACTGATTCTCAATTGCATCGTTGCAGATTTTCTTCATCTCTCCGGCTTTAATCGGACTTTCTCTATGTTCTGTTTTGTCGTACACACCATCTCAGAGACTCGCCGCATGACATCGCTCCTCGAATGTATCGTCAGTTTTGCTTTGCAATATCGATTCCACGACTACTCTTTCCTTTCAGCTCGCGCAGGCGGAATACGGCTGGGACTGATGACCGACTGAAAACTGAACTTATCCATGAACGATCTCTGGCCAGGTGCAGGGTGTACTGCGGAACACCATATGTTTCGCGGGGCGCCGGACGGAATTCTTTGGCGTACGTCCAGGCCCTTCATTTATCCACGAAATTTTTCATGTCCAGGTCAGCATTCACTCAAACTCAGTGCAGCACTCGTTCGGAATGCGTGCGGATTGGCAGACAATCCCAGCCCAGCTTCGACCTGACGACATATTCGCGTCGCACCTGATTAATTTCTCAAAATGTGGAAATGTCTCAGATCTATAATGCACTCGTTTCATGACACGATACTCAAGCTTCATCTTCAACGTTTCAACTGCGGGGGCCCAATTCGTCATATTATAATACGATATACGTCATCCCACGGAGCTCTAACATGATGGTTCGTAAACGACGTTTTGTTGAATAAACACGAATAGTAGCTCTTCTTCTCGCTCTCGCTGGCGAACCGCCCATTCCTGAAGCCTCATCGCAGCCGCCGTCTTATATATACCTTTCTATTTTCCCTTCTCCAAGTATTCGGGCTTCGGCTTTCTCAATGCCACTACACAGAGAGAAACAGCCAGACGAGAGCATCGCTTTTAATCTCCCCAGTCGAGGATACTAGTAAAGTGGCTAATCACAGCTTTAGTTTACAAGCAGATGGACATCCTTCACCATTCAAGAGGCTATGAATAAGTATGGTGTCGTCGGGAAAATACAGCTGGGTTGGACATGAAGTCAATCACGATATTTGAATTAAAGCATGCGCAAGGGCACTTCCAGCCGTCAAGACGCTGATCTGAGCTTTCTGCGACGATGGCTTGAGACATACGGGCATCTGCACATCTTGTTGGACGAACGATAGTTCTTCTCGTCTCGTTCCCTTTTGAGTATTTGTGTTTCGGTAGATTTCGGTCTGTGAAGAACACCGCCCGAGGAGGACGAAAATACAAAGGGGCTGAGAAGGAGTATGATGCATCTGATCTTCAAGCGAGGATGCTCGACACAAGCCATTGATTCCGAACAGATAGATCTCGCGCCCGTGTCAAAGTTTTCCTTGGTGGCAGATGATGAGGATCGCGCATCGTTTGGGGCTGCTCGGCGCCGACTGCAAGCGTAAAATGCGGTACTTCTGCGGGATCGGGGTGTCGAACGTTGTACGAAGGTCACAAAGGACCGGAAATTCCACCTATGCGGCGGGATGCTTCTGATCATGGATACTATTAACGGGAAGTACGAAGTGCACTAACCATGGTGGATCATTTTTGCGCTGGGAGATCGTTTGTGCCAGACAACAATGAGCAGATCAAAGTATCTGGATGATTTGGGACGCGGAGAGATGCTCTCGGTTAGAGGACAATGGAAACGATGCAGGAAGTCGGAAGGCGTACGTAACCGGCCTTGTTCATATATTCCTTTGTCCTTCAGTATGCCATCATGCCACCGTGCCACGGCATCATGGGTTTGTGATATAAAGTCGCGTCACTAGTCGTAAAGGGACAACCTGCATCTGACGCGCTGTCATATTCCTCGCTCGCGCTCATAGCCCAACAACGTGTTCACCTCTGCGACTTTCATCCAACAGTCTTTCTTCCCCAATGCCCGACGGCCGTCAACTTGCGCCCAGAGGTATCCCTGCGCGTTTCTCCGAGTCCGCGGCCTCATTCAGCAGGCCTACGGACGATATCATGATCTTGAAATACACGATTGGGAACCTCGAGCCGGGAGACTTTTACGCGAAGCTCCGCGGCGGCGTGGTACTTCTGGACAAAGCCGAGCGGATGAAGATGACGGACATGCTGCAGAAGATGGGCCTCGACGTGGTCGGGGCGCGTAAGGCTTTGGACTGCAATAATCTGCAGCACTGCATCCGGTGCCACCAGAACTACTGGGAGCGGGACAACTGGCTCACGTCTTGCCAACCGCGGCACGCGGAGCCACGACCCGTCCTAACCAAGAATGGCCATCACGTGGGCAACGAGTACACTTGCTGCAGGAAGACCTATGCGGTCAATGTGGTGCTGCCGGCCGTCTGCTTAAATCGCCACACAACGCGGCCGGAGTTTGGGTTCGACGATGGGATCCAGAGGAATTGTTGCTAGGAGTACGTCGGGCGGATGCAGAGACGCGAACAAGACGGGTGTGGGGATTGATGGCTTGGTTTTGGAAGAGAGCGTTGCGTCTGGGCGAGGTGTTTTCAGCTGGTCTTCGGATTAGCTCGCCGGTATGTATAGCATGGAAGTGACCGATGCTCTATTGGTGCGAATGTCGTTATATGTCGTATTCGTCCGATGTATTCCCATTCCGAGTATGCCGCTTCCAGACCCGGCGCCCCGTTGAGTGGAATTGAGACTGGACCAGTAGAACGACCATTCCCTATTTCGCTTCGGATCGACGCCGCTCAGGACTGTATGTCCCTTTCTCGCGTCCCGCCGAGGCTTATGGACCCATTGGTCACGCGATTTCCGGCATACATCCATGTAGGTACTCGGGGAAGTCGCGCTCCTCGAGCGCCTGGCAGTCAATCAAAGCGACGCAGATCCGGAGTATTTCCAAGCGACCATTCCATGGACCATGAGGCAATTCAAACAAAATCGGTCAAGCTCCAAGCAGGCACTGTCCTCTGAGTCGTCTCCCCGGGAGTATCGAAACAGCAGGGAAAGTGATTTCAGTTGATGGATCCGACGGTTAGAGTCCAAGAGACCGTTACCACGCGGGGTGGAGAGCCGCAGGTCCCCAGCAATTGCTTAGCGGGGTTGCGATTCTGAGAGGCTGTCGCAATCTGTCAGAACCTCCAGTTCATCAGAAACCGACCACCAACCATCCACGTTATACTCCCGCCCGAACCAGGCGTCAAGGTGCTGACAGAACTATGATTTCCACATCAACTGAATCAGAGCGTGAGCTAGGTCTCGTTCCCAGACGCCAAGATCAGATCCTGTAGTTCGCTCGTACGAGGCACGACTCGGAACTCATGATCCAACAGGGTACTACAGTCTGATCATTATCACCATATCCTAGGGCACAAGATGTTTACTCACGACTCGTTGGCGACATCTCCGCTTTCAACTGAATTTCGCGACACGTGTTCGTCTACGGGGTTAATTGGCTGAAGGCATGTATAGCATGCGAGGCAAATGTGAGCAAGGCACTGTCCGCAAACCATTGGCCAGGACATATTCTGGTTACCCAATGCAGATTGTATAGAATAGGACACACCGCCGACCAGCGCCAAAACTTAGAGATAGCCTCTTGCGGCCATCGTGCAGGTGACCATCGTGCAAGAACCGCTCAGGTCTACACTCTTCAGGCTCTGGATAGACCTCAGAATCATGCAGAATTGACCTAAGTAGAGTCAGCACGAAGGTAAGGCACAGAGCAAAGGGGCGCGAACCAAATGTTTGCGAAAATCAGAGCTCCCTTCGGAATGAAGTATCGTCTGTGCACACTATCTGATGACGAGGTGTGGGGAAGGCCTGTACACGTCTATGGACTTATGCTCACCATACCAAAATGAGTAGTCGAGACTCACCCATTGGAGCCGCTGTCTGCCACCGGAAAGTCTCCTTGATAACTGCGCTTACGTAGGACGATGCCGGTGCTGAGTATCAGGTAGTTGACCTTGTCCTACGACGTCGTCAAGTTCCTTTCGGGCTTTCTTCTGCGCTTCCGGTATATCGCCATAGCGAGCACAAATACTCGGGTGTAAATGTATGTCTAGCACACTTTCACATGAGATACTTCTAAAGCAGCGACCTTCGAGACTTACCGTATCAACTCCGCCTCTCGCCGGAGTCAGTCCCAGTCGGTACTGTATTACATGACCACACACCCAGATATCCCGATAATGCAGCATATCTAGCCAGCTCTTGCTCCGTACCGTGCGTGTCTTCCACAAACATTTTGTCTAAGAACATTGATAAGACGGAGGACATATCCTCTCCCGCGGTCTAGCAATAAAGTGTCACAACTATACCGGGTGTGCTCGGTGCAAGCACGAACCTTCTTTCTCAGAGTGTATTCGTATGGCTTCTTCGTCCGCGGCAGTGCATTCTGCGTTCTCCCTGTAGGTGGCGATCTTCCTCTGCCAACCGGTGAAGAAGAACCGCGAGGGGATATATTTCACTAGAACAATATATCAATCAGCCAATTTCGTCTTTGGAGTAGACTATGCACTTGTGGGGCCCACACATCCGGATCTGTTCTACCATGAAGGCATCAGGCTCACTGCTTTCAGCGAGACTCTCTACCCATTCTCCGCTGTGGTGATCCGCTCGTCATCCCATCCAGACACATGAATATCGTACGTGAGTTCAAGAATGAGCAGCTTATTGACGCAACACTATGAGCACGGTCGGAGTACTTCGCTAATTCCCTGTCGAACAAGTCGTCCACTGCTTGAGCAGAGCCGAGGATAATTGAGGTCCGTCCCATGATGTCCAGCGACATTATGTCCCCTTTCTATACGTTTAGCTGGCGGAATAAGCATTGGATGCAGTCATACCGTATTTCTTCGCCCATTAACTGTACGCCTTCCATGGATAAGTCCTCGGGATATCAAATAGGTGGAGAGGATGGCCGTCTTCGAAAGCATCGGAATACTTGCCACAGCAGAGCACTGATCCCTAGAGATCACACGGAGAAGTAGGGCATTTGAGATGTCGCGATAGAGGAGAGACACGATAGCAGCGGACATACCATGATATATATATAGGTAATGAGATACATCAATCCGATAAGGCAACAGAGTATGTGTCAACACAACTGAGAAGTATCAAGGTCCGGCCTCTTTCTGTTGATATATTAGAGAACAAACAGATATAGTGGACAGGAAGCGTCCAAGTTGGGGTTCCGACTGAAGGCGGAGCGTGGACTGTCATCCGCATCAGAGAAACCTCTGTACTACAGCAGGATGAGCGACAGTTGCCCGAGTCAATGCCTAAGTGACACATTCAGAGAACCGAGCTGATGTAAAGGGTGCTGCCCTATCATATTCAAGAGACAACCTGTGGGATTCAAGGCTAGGGGTGCGCGTCAACAGGTGGACTGGGAGTAGCCTGCGCGCATTCAGCCAGTGCCGCACTAAGTGTGCATTAGCCGCTGAGTTCAACGGACTGTGACCTCGGAACTCACCTCAAGTCAGCCCAGTGTATGCAGATTATTGCACTTGTGTGCCGAAGTTATAGACGTCCGGCGACCAACATCAGGGTAAAACATGGGCACTGGTGGTATCCTAGTATCTCTCTTGACGAAAGCATCATCCTTGGCCTAGTATTGCTCCGTCGAACGTCGACTATTGACATATTGAGCGCACCATGGTAGGCCGCTGGAGGCGACACCCCATGAGTCATCGGTCCCCACTAGGTCGTCCAGCGGAACAAAGTCTATAGTCCTCAGGAGCATACAATCTGCAAAATCTACATACTCTCTAAATCAGCTCTGCCCGACACGTAGAAAACGAGGATACTGACCTCGCCGTGAAGGCAGCCTCAGGGTCTCTCCGACAGGGCATGCCAAACCAGTGCTGGCAAAGCCGCATACATTCCCATATGATACCTCGTTACCACGAATATAGAGGCAGTAATTGTGTACCTTGTGTCCGCAGACATGCAGCGCGCCGTCGACGCGTCGTGGAGAAGTCCACAACTCTCTTCTCCGCCGCTGCTGCAGAGTGGCGCAACAAGGACGCAACACATTTCCCCTCGTCTCGGACGGCCATCTCCTGCTCAACCCATCCTCGACTGGATTCGACTCGAACATCGTGCTACATGTCATAGACCACGCTATACAGTCCAAGTTCGCGCTCCGTTCTTGTCCATTATATCGGTTCTCGAAAACCGTCCGAATGGAATACGCTGATAATGGGGTAACTCTATCAAATGAGTTCGAGCGCTCAAATGCCCTCTCTTCTTCGCCCAGTACGTATCTCCAATTGGTTTAGCTGGTAGGAGCCTCTTCTCATCGCGCAACTACAAGAATGCTCCTCTCTAACTCGCCACCCCGAGCTATGGTTCATCGACGGGTCGGTTATTCTGCAAGCAGACACGACCATCTTTCGCGTGCACGCGTCCATCCTTTCCCTGCACTCGGGATTTTTCCGCGACATGTTCTCACTGCCCGGACCCTCTGACCCGTCCTCGTCGAGGAAGGTCGGCGTGAACATGAACGAGGAGCTGGATGGGTGTCCTTTAGTCTTGTTGCACGACAAGTCAGACGACCTGGCGAGTCTTCTGAAGGCGCTGTATTATGCGGGGCCGTGAGTACCACATTCGGTCGTATGTGCTGCTGAGTAGAACAGATTCTGTATAGCAACTTCGGCGACAACGACGCCCAGGACTTCCGCGTCGTCTCCGGCATCCTGAGACTGGCATCCAAATACCTCGTCGACTCCCTCCGCGACAAAGCGCTCTCGCACCTCCAGAAAGCATGGCCGCCAACACTGGCAGGCTGGGACGCGCGCGAAGACCGTAGTCGCTCGTACGACTCTGACCTCGACCCCCCAAACCCCATCTACCCCTCCGCCATCGTAAGCCCCTCTCTCCCCCCTCTCTCAGCTCCGCTAAGTCATTGAACCTGCAGGACGTCATCAACCTCGCAAGGGAAGTCAACGCGCCCACCCTCCTCCCCGCCGCTTTCTACGACCTCTCCCGACAGCCCTTTTCTCAAATCTTCTCGCACCGCACCGCCCTCTCCCTCCCCGACCTCCAAAACCTCGCGCTCGGCAAAGAATCCTCCCAACACGCCGTCACCTCCCTCATCCAATCCCTCGGCACCTCCCCTCAGCCCACCTCCCCGCCCCCAACCTACAATTACAACTCCCACAGGCGCAAGCACTCGGCAGGGTCGAGACTCTGCGTCAGCGCCGCAGCGTGCCGGAAGGACTTCAGCGAGCTCGTGGACCTCGCGACGCAGCATTACCTGATGGATCGCGAACGGGGGTACGCGGACCCGCTGTACGTCGCGGAGGAGCTCGGCCAGCTCAAGAGCGTCGAGTTCTCAGAGTGCGAGGCGTGCGCGAAGACGCTGGAGATGTGGGCGGCGCGCGAGCGCGAGCGCATCTGGCACATGATCCCGCTGTGGTTTAGGTTGGAGCGATGAGACGTAGCGTTCACGATTACTCACGACTGTATGATTTATTGACGAGTGTAGACATGCTTCTTGTTGTCCTTTTATGCTACTGTATCTAATGCACGCCATCATTGCTCAAACTCCAGTGGGCGGGACTGGCGCAATCGAACTATCAATCTCCCCCACCACCTCCGCCTCCCTCTTGATCCTGTCCCCAAGGCGATCTAACAACCCTTTTAGCTCTTCCCCTTCCTTGATTAACCTCTCCACCGTCCTCTGGCCTCTCGCCCTCTCCTCCTCCTCTCTCCTCGCATTCACCTCTCTCTCCCTTCTCACCACATCCCGCCACGCCAGCCCGTCCTTTTGCAATAGTGCTGTGAGCTCGTCCTTGATTCGACGAGCAGCACCAGCGCCGTCATACCCAAAGTGCGTGTACATCTGTACATATGCCGCACCCGCCCTTGCGTACTCGAGCGCGTCGGCTCCCGAGGAGACACCGCCGCACCCGATGATCGGGACGCTGGCTGGGAGGTGCGAGCGGAGAGTGTGCAGGCAGCGGAGGGTGAGTGGTTTGAGTGGGGGCCCGGAGAGGCCGCCGGTTTCGGATCGGTTGGCTGAGATGTATCTGGTGAGACGAACAGTCGAATCCGGAACAGGAGGAAACATACGGTCTGAAAGCGAGGCGGGACGCTGGATCGTCGTGTTGCTCACGATGACGCCGTCGATGTCCGCGGATTTGACGGCTTGAGCGACGTCGATGACCTCGGTTTCGGAGAGGTCGGGGGCAATCTTGAGAACGAGCTTGGGTTTGTGAGGTGAGGAGCTGGCGGAGAGGGGTGCATCGCGGGCTTCGGAGACGGTTTTGAGGAGGTTGCTTAGATGTTCACGACCTTGTAAACCACTGCGCGATGTCAGTAAAATTCAGGCGGGATGACGGGCGGATGGACAAGCGTACCGCAGCCCAGGCGTGTTCGGACTCGACACATTCACGACCAGCACGTCCGCGTACGGACCAAACACCTTCACGCCTCTCACAAAGTCCTCCACACTTGCCGGATCACTCTCCTTGTTCTTCCCCAGGTTGACTGCCAGCAGGGACTCCGGTCTCAAGCTCGCACGAGTTTCGGTCTCTGTGGAAGAGGAGCCAAAGATGCCAGGGAGGCGGCCGCGCAGGCGGGCGAGTACATACTCGTGGCCTTTGGAGGGGAAACCATAGCGGTTGATCATGGCAGAGTCGGCGGGAAGGTGGAAGACACGCGGGCTGGGATTTCCTGGCTGGCATGCGTGAGTAAGCATCTAGATGCCAGGATGTTGATACCACAGTTAAGTGAAATTGTCCTTTTTTACGGACAACTTCGCTTGCCCGTCGGCTGAAGGGGGTGTTGAGCATACACATACCTGCGGCTTGGGAGTGACACTGCCGATTTCTACCCAGCTGAAGCCGAGGTCAAAGAGTCCTGTGGAATTACTGAGTTAGATACGATCCTGCAAGTAGGAGGCCAGAGAGAACGGACCGTCAATAGCATCTCCGTCTTTGTCGAAGCCTGCAGCCAGACCTATCGGACTAGAGAGCTCCTGTCCCCATAACTATATGCGCTATCATCAAATCGTTCTATCTCACGTTACACCCCGCACGAACGAACTCACCTCAGCCTTCAATCTCGGGTCGTCCTGTACCACATCCTTGGGACCCAGTCCACTCCTCAACACCTGCACTGCGACTTTATGCCCCGTCTCCGCATCGACTGCATACCTCAGAATGGGTGTTATCACATATCTGTGCAGCGCAGATCTGCTGTCGAAGTAGTAGACTGCGAAGAGACCGGTAGAGATCGCGAAGACGGTCGCGTAGAGGCCTGTTCGGACGGGGTTGGACTGAGAAGCGCTAGTTTGGACAGTGCGGACTTGCGAGCGAATTCTAAAGGTCGAAGGAATGCGTTTTGGCTTGAGCTTGGCGAGGGCGAGTGGTCGCATTAAAGGCGCCGTCATCGTCGCATTCCTCGAGGTCGAGAAGAGAGTTGCGGACTTGTCCGCGACGCGTCGACGGCGCGCTTGTGTCTGTACCACTACCGTCTTCCGTTCAGTGCTTCGCAAATCTTCAGGGCTCCGTAGCTACTGAGGATGGAAAAGGGTGTTGTCCTTTATAATACACGGCACGCAAGGTTTTGTGTGATGCACACCCCAAGGCCGAATTCCTCTCAACGTGCGAGCTGACGGTATGTGCGTTCTGTAGAGGAACACACTGCACACACAAGCAACATGATTACTGCCTCTATATTCGCGCTAGCGGAGGAGGGGTTATGCGGGGATGTATGCGTCTTTGTGGTACTAATTGGGCATGCCTTGTCGGCGAAACACTGCGAGGCTACCTTCACGGTGAGGTCAGTGTCCTCGTTCTTTATGCCTGGGGCAAAACTGAGAGTATGGAGATTTTGCAGTCTGCTCCTCAGGACTATAGTGCTTGTTTTGACTGGACGACCAAGTGGAACCTACGACCCATGGGATGTCGCCTTTAGCGAGCCACCACGGTGCGCAATATGTTTCTAGCTCTATCTATAATCATAATCGGCGTTAAACGGAGCAATATTAGGGCAAGAATGGTGCTTTGAATGAGAAAAATGCTAGGATACCACCAGTCACTCTGGCGTTGGTCGTCCGATGCCTATACCTTTGCCAGGTAAGTGCAATAACCTGCATATATTCTGCGGGCTGATGTGAGGTGAGTTCAAAGGTCTATGGTCTGGTGAACTCAGCGGCTAACACGCACTTAGTGCGGCACCAGCTGGATGTGCTCTCAGTCCACCGGCTGACTCGCACGCCTAGCCGTGGATCCCCCTAGTTGATATCCCGATGGGTTTTGTGGAAGGCGTACAGCGAATAGGCGAAGAAACATGGTTTGCATGTGGCTTATGTCTGTTCTGCCAGCTAAACATATAGAAGGGTGACATCATGGGTCCGACCTTGATTGTCCTTTGCTCCGCTCAAGCAGAGAACGACTCATTCGACAAGAATCGTTGAAGTACTCCAAGCTTGTCCATAGCATTGCCTGAATGAATGAATGTTTATTTCTAACTCATTAGTGGAATGCTGAAAAACCTGGATGTGGTTAGCTTCGGCTTCAGCGATTTGCTGCCCATGCAGAGCTACGGGGAGAACCTTCACCAACTTCGTTGCGCCTTCCACGCCGAGTTGGCCCAGCCGCGGTAGACAGTTGCCGCTCAAGAATCGCCTAGGAGAGCTGCGCTCTGCTCGTGCACCTATTGGAAAGCCAGAGCATTTTCACCGACACATTCGCCTGTACGAGCCTTCAGTGAGGTCCATCATCGGATAGGTGCTTACCCACTTTGGAGGCAGGTTTTGTTTTCACCAGATCGCAGACGAAGATCGCTACCTACAGAAAGAATACAGATGCACTGACGAAGAAGCCATACGAATACGTTTGAGAAAGAAGGTACATGCTTTCAATAAGCACACCTGGGAGACATCATTGCTGGGCTGCGGGAGAGAGAAGATCTCCGTCTTACCAGTGTTCTTCGATAAAATGTCTGCGGAAGACAGGTACGATCCGGAGCCGGACTTGGCCACACGGGCTTCAAAATCGGGATATTTGGGTGCGTTGTAATACATTGCAGGTATCAACCGTAACTGACTCCCGTGAGGTCGGCGTCGATACGGTAAGTCTGGAAGGTTACTGCTTTAGAAGAAGCTCATGTGAACATGCGTTAAGCATACATGTATTTATGCTTGCTATGGCGAAGTACCCGGAGGCGCAAAAGAAAGCCCATAGGAGCTTGACGACGTCGCAAGGCAAGGTCAACTACCTGATATCCAGCACCGGCATTCATTGCCTTATCCGAGTGCTGTTATTAACAAGAATATCCGCTGCCAGACAGCGACTCCGATGGGCGAGCCTGTGCTACTTATTTTGGTACGGTGGGCACAAGTCCATATACGCATGCAGACCTTCCGCACACATCATCAGATAGCGTGTACAGCGGACACTTCATTCCGAAGGGATCTCTGATTCTCGCAAGCATTTGGTTAGCGCTCCTTTCTTCTGTATCTTACCTTCGTGCTGACTCCCTGCATGATTCTGAAATCTGTCCAGAGCTCGAAGAGGTTAGAGATGAGCTGGTGTTTACCACTCCGACACTCCTATGCTCTATGAGAAGAAAATATCATCGTATTTCCAGTCTATCAGACTCAGAGGTATGACCCTGCGTGGCGGCTGACAGCACGTGCACACGCGCGGTAAGTGCACGTGCCTAGATGCTTCCTATTTTTAACCGGCTGTATCTGCCAGACACAGCCTCTGCGTGGTCTCGGAGATCTATCTGTTCTGATCCAGACCAGGGCTAAATTAGCCTCGGAGAGCAATTGTGCGTCCGTCTCCCGACTCGAATTGCCTTGTAGTAGTAATAACCAGCTGACAATTGAAAGCAGTGCCGTCTTCACCAGCAGTAGTTTTGGCACTACGGGTAGTGTTACACCTTGCACGGTCCCCGAAATAGACTTACAAGCTTAAGGGCAGTCCGACTTCCCCATCCAAAAATATAGCAATGGAACACACAAATCTGGGCTCCACGGTCTGATCATTCTCGCCTTCTTCCATTCCCGTGCCTCCTCTATATATACACGAAACTCGGACAGCGACCGACATCTTCGTCTTTCCCTTCCCCTCTTCCACGTCGCCGTCTGCGCCGAGCCGTGCCCACCACTCTCTTTCCCCTCTGCTGTCTTTACGACTGTTGCTTCCTTAAATTTACTGATTGCGCACTGCTCAGCGGCCTTGCTTTTAGTAATTCCTTCGCACATTCTTTCACGACTGGAAGAGAAAACCTTGTTCAGTCATGGTCAAATTCACCGCTCTCACCATCCTCGCGCTCTCATTCGCATCTAGCCAAGCGCTGCCCTTGGCCAAGCGTATTGCGCAGGCCACCTCGAGCTCTGCCACAAAATCAGAGGCCGCTTGTGTACGTGTCCATCACCCACATATCCTTTCATCACCAATATATAACTCACGTTTGACCGGCAGGATGCAGCTGTTGGGGGCCAACAATGCAACCCGACAGCTGGCAGTACCTTCAGCACCCTCCTTGCTACTACGCTAGGATCAAGTGCGGCTGGAGCTGTCTCGAGTGCTGCTGTTTCTCCGTCGGCCGCAGTTTCTGCCACTGTATCTGCCGTTACCCCGGAGCCGACAGATGATTGCAGCGACGATGACGAGTGTTGCGAGGAGGGAGATGGTGATGAGACGACGGGGACTGCGTCTGCTACGGCCGCCGCTTCTCACACCGCTGCTGCCTCTCAGAGTGCAGCTGCTTCTGCTACTGCTGCTGCCTCTCAAACTGCCGCTGTCTCTCAAACCGCCGCTGCCTCTCAAACCGCTGCTGCATCTGCAACCGCTGTCGCCTCTCAGACTGCGGCTGCCTCTCCAAGTGCTGCTGTCTCGAGTGCGGCTTCCTCACCCTCTGTCGCAGCTTCGGCCACCGCATCCGCTGCTACCTCAGAGCCGACGGACGACTGTACGGATGATGACGAATGTTGCGAGGAGGGTGATGGTGATGAGACCACGGAAACTGCCTCTGCAACCGCTGTAGCTTCCCAAAGTGCGGCGGCGTCTCAAAGTGTGGCTGCCTCTGCCACTGCCTCTGCTTCTCAAGATGGCGGTGCAACTGCTACGCCAGCTGCCTCTCAAACCGCTGCTGCTTCTCAAGCATCCAGCGGAACTGCAGCAGCCTCTGCCACCGCATCTGCTCCTGCCCCTGAGCCAACCGACGACTGTACCGATGACGATGAATGTTGCGAGGAGGAGGGTGATGGTGGAGAGACGACGGAGACTGCCTCTGCAGCGACTGCGGCGTCTCAGACTGTGGCTGCCTCTGCCACTGCCGCCGCATCTCAGACCGCAGCTGCTTCGGCGACCGCGGCTGCTTCTCAAAGTGTTGCTGTATCTGCTACCGCGGCTGCCTCTCCAAGTGCTGCTGTATCTGCTACCGCGGCTGCCTCTCAAAGCGCTGCTGTATCCGCCTCAGCGGCTGCTTCTGCCACTGCAGCTGGTGCATCTTCGAGCTCGGTGGCAGCTGCAACTGGCTCCGCCGCTGCTCCTCAGGCCACGGGCGCGACTAGCAGCTTTGCGCTCGCAAACGGGCAGGCTGCGCAGAAGCTGAACGCGCAGTTCGCCACTCTCACTGCGGACTCGAGCTGTACCGGTTTGTTCTTCTCATTTACATATATTGCCATGGATTCTCACATTGACGTTGGTAGACGGTGAGGACGCATGCATCGGCTCGTCTTTCGCCAAGTGCGTGAACGGCAACTATGTGCTGATGGAGTGCAACACGGGCGCAGGGCTCACGTGCGCCGCGCTCCCGCTTGTGAACAGCGCCGGGACGAGTATTACGTGCACGACGCAGGCGGATGCACTTGCAAGGATTGCGGCTACTGGCGCGACCGGTGGTCTTACCGGGTCTGGGAATTGAGCTTCCCCTCCACGAAATTTTAGTGGGGTCCTGGAATTCTGACGACACTTGCTTGGTCGAACCGGCGGGTGATCAGAAGTTGGGTTTAATGACTTGATGTCATGTGTTAGTTCTCTTGATGAACGCGTGTACGATAGAGATGTGGTTGGTCATTCCTTCTTGTAGCGATAGCTAGTGCTCTGTACTGTACTGTGTACGTCGGCGCGGTGCGCCATTGGGAATCCGAGTGATTCTTTCCCACTGCATCTCCGTTATCCTTCGTTAAACGCACCCCTGGATAATGGTCCAATAGCCTAGCTTTGTGAGCGCCACCGTCTCGTTGAGGCGCAACCATGACTCCGACATTCCAGACGAAACTAGGTGCAACCCGGTACAAGATATATATATACTTCTCAGTGACACCCACTCTTTCGTTCTCTCCGCCTCTCGAGGCATCTATGGATCTTCAATCGATCCAATATATGGCAAAATCCATTCGCCAGTCATCTAGTCCGGAGCTCAAGGAATGAGATACAGCTGCACAAATCGAGGATGGGCGAATGCAGGGAAGAAAATGACCTGTGATACACGTATCAAACGTTCCAGAAGCTGTTCGGCGACGAATGCTGTCCATGAAAGACTTGCTTAACGAATCCGACCAGCCTCCGCAGTTCTTCTTCACCTTTATCGAGATTTACGTGCCATCGCCAGTTGCCTTCCTCTTGCAAAGCGTTGATTCAATGGTTAAGCTTAAGGCGTTAAGACGTTCCTATCGCTGTATTTGGGGTTTGTGTTCTTCAAGGGGCTGGCGAATGTCGCATCTGGACCTTTGCTGGAGCAATAACCATAGATTATCACCAGAGGACCAAAGAAGCGCTTCAATAATTTGCCCACCTGTTCTTCTGCGTCGTTTACAGGGTCGTCCTCCGTTTCTGAATCAGCATACTCGTATTCAACGCCGAGGACTTTAATGCGACCACCAGAAACCGAGCAGTTCAAAAGCAGAGCCACTGGGATCAAGGATGGAGTTGTTATCACTTTCAGTCGAAGACAATATTCCGCGAGATAGTAGGACTCGAAGGGATCTACGGAGAGAGCCATAAACCAGTTAACAGCCAGGCTGTGCGTACGATGCATAAGGCATGCACGCAGCTCCGGCATCTGCTCACAGCCATGAATCATCTGATCATTTAAAGTTTTGATACTTACCTCCTTGGTTCATCCTTTAGTTCGTCGACTAGACCTTTCGATGCAGAAATGCACGCTGCCCCTCGATTTCTTTGGCCAGAGTGAGTAAATCTTATGTCTGCTGCCCTACGAGGATAACAGGACGCTATGGCGGAGTATATAGCGGCTACTTCAGATTTTGCACCAGTACCGACCAGTGAGAGTCGCGCAAGAGGTTGGTCAAATTGGACGATGGTAATGTGTGGCGTCCAATCAGCATCGCGTGCGAAGAATGCTGCCCAAAGAAGCCTCAGCGCTAGCAGCGGCAAGTTTCCTGACCAACCATTGTCCAAACTGAAATGAGTGCCTCCTCGCCCTCCATCTCAAAGCGCCTGCATATCTCAGGTTTAACGCCCTCTATTACGCCTGCCGATCTTGCAACGCGGTTTCAAGCATTCGGCGTTAATGCAACGTCCGTGGAAGGGTTCAATAAACTGGATGCCCTTGGACGACCGAGAGGCTACGGATATGTTCAGGTAGTAGGAAAGGAGGAGGGCGTCAAGAGGTGTGAGTGTCTTTTTGGTCTTACCTAATTAGCATTTTTACAGAAGGTGAGAGTATTGATATTTTGCAAGGACAGGCATAACGTCGCTGAGCGGGACGACATGGAAAGGCGCGAAGTTGCGTATCGGTGACGCGAAACCTGACTTCCGTGAACGGTGCGTATTGGCGGACTTATTATATTTGATTCAACTCATCTGTATGTGCGCCCCAGACTTGAACGTGACCGCAATACCGAGCCCAAACCGCGCGTAAAGCGCAGACGCATTAACGCCATTCACGCACCTATCACTGACCTTGTCAATCCCGACGTTGCGAAGAGCAAGAAGGGATACCACGTAACAGAGACTGGGCGCGTCGTCACCGTTGTACGAATGCGCCCAGCACATCCGCTAGGTCCGACGGCCGACGCTGCCAAGTCGATAAAGGTTGTCAAGGGCGGGAAGGTCAAGAAGGAAAAGCGAGGCAAGGAGAAGAAGAGGGACCCATCGAACCGCGCGAGAAGGAGGACGATTGATATGGTGCGATATGGGAGCGTGTATCTGAAGGGGGCATGGCTGGGCGAGGGCGGGACAGTGAGCCGGACGCAGGTTGAGAGCGAGGCTGCCACCGTGGCTATGGAAGGGTCCGGTGCGGAGAGCAGTGGCAATAGCGACACTGAGGAAGAAATCTCTGGCGTGGAGGAGCGGACCGAGGACGGTTCGAGCGCTAGTTCGAGCGAATATGAGGAGAGTGAAGATGAAGAGTCACCGGTAACCCAGCCAATCTCGACTCTCTCTGCTAGATCCACCTCCCATGCGACTGCTGCACCCAGTACATCCGACGATTTCGCACAGGAGAAGACACGCACGTTAGGTCTTCTTCAGTCACTCTTCGGGGAAGGAGACGACTGGGGAGGAAGGGAAAGTGTCTCCGATATCGAAATTGAAGACGGAAGGGTGCAAGTGGACTCGGTGCCTGGCGAAGAGGAGGAGGGAGGTGAGGACGAGAATGAAGACGAGGAGATGGAGGACGCAGAAGAGGTTCAACAACTAGTACACGTCTCGACTGCCAAGGATAGGGAGGACGTTTCGCAGGAGGAAGAGTCTGAAAAGAAACCAACGAAACTTAAGGACCTGTTCGCTCCTCGAGAGGAGGAAGGTGCTTCAAACTCTTCTGTCCTTCTACATTATCCATTGAACTCCTACTAACGTATGACGCATATAGGCGGATTCTCGCTGCTAGGCCATCTCGACCTCGATCTAGAGCTAGACGAAGACCTCTCCATTCCCTTCCCGTCCGCCACCCAAGAATCTGAGCAACAGCTATCCGCGCCAATCCACGTCCCTACCACGATATCCTCCCAATCCCGCAATAAAAGTCAAGCACTAGTTCTCGACCCCTCACAGCCGCTGTTCTTCCCCGTCTCTCCTGACTCTCGCGCGAACAGAGGTAGAATTAAAGTCAAGGACATCTTCGACGCATTCGAAGAGCGAGGCTGGGGTATCGACGGTTTCGCGAGAAGGGAAGATGAGGAGGATGGGGGGAAATGGGAGGAGGAGGCGAAGAAGCGCTGGGAGGAGGAGAAGGGCGAGTTGACAAGGGGGTGGAAGAGAAGGTGGAGGGAGGCTGGTAAGGTGAGGAGACGGAGGGGAGGTGGGGATGGGGATATGTGACGCGAAATGCAGGGCGAAGTTATGACAAATGGCTTTCTCTGTATGCGTATCTGTGGTCCTAGGAGTGTCCTGTCTGCTGTGTGTGGTACACAGCACGGTTATGCATCAGGCACAGCACACAGGTCATCGTCGCAAGTGCAGTGGACGTTTCTTTGATATCTTCTCTTGACAGATTTACCTCTAATTGGTCATCTGCAATGAAGGTAAGTTTCCTCCTTTCTTCTATTGTCGCCCTACATCACTGACCGAGCTCGAGTATCTGCCTTACATGAACGGTGCCTGCCGATCTGCACAGGCTGTCCGACCGCTGTCAGATGGGCGTCTACACACTGCCATCTGTCTGTCAGGGTGGTGTATCGGCGACCAGCATCCCCTACCTTACGTTGTGGCGTGCGTCCCAGTATCCGCGTACCAAAGATCCATGGGATTTATGATCGTGATTATCCACGAGCTCATTGGAAAGTGCACGACCCATAGTCGCTCTCCGGGCTGCCATCGAGGCTAAGGCGTCCACTGGTTCGCACACCGTCTATGTGCACTCTCTCCATGCTCATCTGGCGCTCCAATGCATGAGAGAAGCGATTGGAATTCAGCAGTCACTTATTCGTCGGAGGAGAGTGGTTGCAACGTTTGCCCCCCCTTGGAACTTTATTGGGAGCTACGTCTGCCTTATCACCAACGTAACGCTGAGTTACATCTAATGATGCTGGGATTCTGATCTTGCGTCTGACGCAGCCTTGGTCCGTTATCAAGAGCATAAGCGTTTCCGCTTCAACCAATCGCTTCGGTCGCTGGGTATGTAAAGGTGAGCTATGCGATTGTTCCTCATGCCCAATTTTCGGTTGCTATTCATCGCGCACCCTAGGCCCCCGTGGCCAGCCGATAGTTCATTTCGGACTAGTGGATTCATCCTTGTGACCCCATCAGTGAGGTGCCGCAGCTTGACATTGGCTGGACACGACTGTCTGATGCAGTGGAGCCACAAAGTCTATGGTGTCTGATCTGTGATATTCTAGATCTTGCGGTCTGAAGGCTGAACACCCTTGCAGCAAGTACTGGTACTAAAGCGAAGCTGCTTCTGGCTAGAAGCTGAAGCCTGTTCCGTCCGCTCATATGTTCAGAGGAGGACGAGATGCAATGCCTTCTCTCGGTCCCGGTGCACTCAGCGAACCATCTACGCGATCTCCTGCCATTGCGTCAAACTAGACCGCGCCTGATTGAGTTTGATGCCTCAAGCTCACAATGTAGGCTCATTCTGTGTTTCTCATGAGGAGCTCGCCGTGTATTTCAAATCGCCCTGCATTCAGGTCTCTGCGATCCCTTGTGCCTTTGGCAGTTCCACCTATATAAAGCTCCTATCTTTCCCGCGACTGCTGGGATGCTGGGATGCTCAATGTGGCGACGAAGCGCTTATCTGTTGTTATATAGGTCACACTGGCTTGCTCATTGGTGTATATGCTCTGGCGCGCCCAAGAATCTTGAATGCTCGAACTAAGGCCTTGTGACAGCATCGTAGAGGTCGTTTGTCGCTGGAAACGGAGCGGAATGGCCAATTTTTAGGGAAAAAATCAAAGCTCTTTGATCAAGCAACACTCTGAAAGCGGAACCGAGTCGTCGAAGGTGAGGAGCAAAGCTGGCATCAAGCCATCTGTCCATCAGTCCCCTGCATGATCGAGAATCCCAGACTTGAGAGACTTCGTCCCGTCTCATCTGTACAGCGACGAGTAACGGCACAGATAGCCCGGCGCTTATAAGAAGGTATGCTTCAAACACGGGCGGACAGCAGTCTATAACTCGGGGCTAGGTAACATAAGGTACGTGCGAACCTGAGCCTTCCCCGTCTTCTCCCAGTTACCGTCAACTAGCTCCGCATAAGACGGTTTGCTCTTCTACACGCTCCCGAGATTACCGCCGTTATGCCTGCCGACAGAGCCTCTGCGGATGTCATATCCTTGTGAGTTCGCTGTGAATGGGACACCCCATTTGTAGTGGCAGCTGAACGGTCGCTTGCCTTGACACAGCGTTGGACCAGCAGTCGTCGGGCTGGCGGGCAACTGGCTGTTGTTGGGCGTTCTCATGGTTCAAGTTTGTCAGCGCAAAGATTCTCTGCTCAGCCATGCACAACCTCACCTAACCGCAGATATTTATTCGATCAACTTTCCTAACGACCCCAAGCGATTCAAGTTCATGGGTGAGCCCGGCCTGGCATTGTCTTGATTCTTCGCATGTGACAGTCACCATTGTTTCCTCTTGTTGCAGTGTACTTCCTGCTCATGCTCGAATGCGTCCAGAGCGGATTGATCCTGAACGACGCATTTGGTTGGGCGGTCTATGGTTGGGGTGTCCCAGACGCTACCAGCTCCCTCGAAACGAACTGGCTCGACGTCCCTGTCATGTCGGGCTTCATTGCGATCGTTGTCCAGCTATTCTTCGCATGGAGAATATGGGTCTTAGGGAAATCGTACATATGGGCTATGTGGTCCGGCGTCATTGCGGCGGTAGGAATCTCTGTTGTTCACTGAGCCCTGCTTGTATCCATCATCTTTGCTAGGGTGCTATTCTAGAAGGCTCGGGTGCTATCGCGTCTGGGATAATGGTGAGATACCTGCCTACATGGTACCGGAGGAGGCCGTCGCTAATGACGCATTCTTCCCTAGGTTAAGATTGGCTACAAGCTCACAGAAGTGCACGCGATGTACCGAGTCGCGATGGTACGTCCTCCTATCCAAACATAGCTTAGTGCGCATTCTGAACCATCTGCCCTCAGGTGTGGTATGTTTCTTCCACGTGCTTGCTTTTACAAGGTCATGCAACATTGGATCCTCCAGGCTCGTAACGACAACGATTGTCGACGTCCTTATTGCTATGTCCATGACATACCTGGTATGCGTCTTGTTGTCATGCCTACATGAATTTCATTAATAGTCGCTGCGCAGCTTCTCACACAAGGGATGAATACGACCCAAAAGACCCGAACGGCCGTACGAAGTCTAGCTAGGTTGTCCATAGAGACAGGCAGTATCACAGGTGCAATATACCCTTCATAACAGATGGCATTACAGCCGCCCTTGCTATCGTTAACCTGGTATTGTACCAAGTCCTACCTGTAAGTACAGCCCGTCATACAAAAGGAATTACGTATTCATCGATGTTGTTCAAGGGGACTGGCTACTTCCTTGCCCCGTAAGTGAACACAGGCTCGAATCAATAGTCCTTACCCGACTAAACTTTGCGACTCTAGTGCGGACCTACAGGCGAAAATGTAATTCCTTTCGTTCATTACAAGGTTCTGCATAACTAAGCATATCTATATCAGGTATACGAACACGCTCCTTGTCATCTTCAATAATCGCACATTCATGTGTCAACATATGGGCACGGCGGTGAACAGCGGGAGTGTGCCGACGGGCCCGCTCGTCTTCGAGGTCGCGAAACAAGTCGAAACGACCATCACTACGGAAGTGGGGCTGCATGTTAGGGCATCCCAGCAGTTTGCTGCCACTGCCGGCCAGGCCGTGCACACGGAGAACACTGTAGAACTACCAACGTACCGCCCGTATATCTTGTACACTTAGATCACAAGCACAGAACAGGACCTTATCCTTGTTGATGATACACAATGATACAGTAAAGCAGTTCTGAGGTAGTAGTAAGAGTCTAACACTCATCTCCTTCAACCTCCGCTACAACCGCGCGCCTGCCAAACAGTACCAAATACATGCCACATCGGGCGCTCCCTTACACCCTCCCCTCTTAGAGCGGAGTGCGCATATACAGTGCATGAACGAGATATCATTCATGAATTATTTTGATACGGTACACCGTGCATACTGACCGAGTCAGGGTGTCCGTCACAGTTGAATAAGCTAAACCAAATGCTTGAAATAAGTCCTTGGACGTCCGACCGTCCACTTCGACACTGCCGTGCAATGATATTGTTTCAGTCAACCACGCCGCCCGACCCGCGACTACGCACGCTCGATCTCAAGGAACCCCAAGCGGACGTTGGCCCACTCCCGGACTTCACCACTGTCGGGTCCTTCCACCGGGAATCCGCACAAGGCGAGATGGCGGATCACCGCGTCGTCGTCCGCCGGACTGTACGGGTACGGGTGAGTGGTGGGGGCCGACGCGAACGATATGTTCGGGTTCTCCGACGCAGCCTGGTACTTGCCCTTTCGGATGACGTTGAGGGCGGTGTCCACGAACGCTTCCCGTTTGCTCGCGTCGGCCGGCATTGCCGCGAGGACCTTCCACAGCTCCACCCGCCGAGTAGTGTGCTGCACCGAGGTCGTAGCGACACCCCTGGGTGCCACGTTCGGGTATTTGTCCACCAAGTGGACCAGCACGGTCGTGTCAGCCTTCGGGTCGAAGTTGAACATCGAGGGTACTCGCAGAGTCCCCCCCCCCTCCGGACGACGTCGCGGGTTCAACTACCATGGCCGACGCCGAATCAGTCAGCGGAGGAGACGGTGTAGGAGTGGGTACTGGGGGCGGGCCAACCCACTTCAGGGATACAGTTCCCCCATCAGCTTCGGGCGTAGCCTCGCTCTCTGCCTCTTCGGCGGCCCATCCCTTAGTATGGGTGGGTGCGTCCGGCATGTCGGGGTCACCCCACGGTCCTTTCACCCTACGCATTCCTTCCGGAGGCTGGATACCCATTCCTGGGCTAACTCGTGAGCCGCCTTCTCATCCGGGACTTTTGGGGCCGGCCCCACGTCCATCCCGGCTGCGTTGCGTGAAGGCGTCCCGGCCCTAGCAGGCGGGTGTCCACCGCGCCTACCCCTGTACCGGCCCGCTCCACGCATGTACCCTCTCCCTGGTGCGTTCAGGTCAGGGTTAACGTATACTCGGTTGTGGTACTGGCCTGTGTACTCCGCATCCCCGAACGACGTGCCGAATGCGTGGTTGCGCGGAAGTGGGGAGCGTGATCGACAATCGAAGTCGCGTTGGGTTGGAAACGTGGGCCGCCCCCGCTCTTGCGCGTCGTATTGCGCTGTGGCGGCTTGCGCATGAAATCCCGCATTCGGGTAGCGGCGCAGACAGTCCTCAGCCTCGCGTTTGAGGCGCACGTTCTTCGCCTCGAGTTCCTCATTGTTGCGGCGGAGGTAGATGACCTCAGATCTGAGCATCGTCAGGATGTCGTCGGCCTCCCTGAGGTCATACGGTCGAGCCAGCATCGCTTTCTGAATACGTTCTGACATGGTCGTGTAGGTCGGATGTTATCGTTGTTGATTAAAGTAGACACTGCAATTATAATACGTGGATTAGTGGGGCTTGATAGACTATACAGGTATGCACAGCCGCCGGGTGTGACCGAGTCGCACCGGTGCTTCCCGAAATTTAGCGCCGTGACGGCGCTAAGCGCTGGTTAAGCGCGCGTCGGGGTAATCGCTCGGGGGCGTCGACCCCCGCCAGGCTAAGATAGTCATCCAGAGCCTCCAGATCATTGCATGAGCTAAGGGGCTCCCACGTCACTTCTCCGATAACCCATCTCACTTGAAATTCCAGTTTGCCCTTTGTCCAACGGTGTCCTATGATCTCTTCTACCAGGAATTCGACATCCGTAGGCTCGCCAAAGTCGTACGCAGTAAGAGATTCCCGGTGGGGAAATAATATATCATCGTTGCCCTCGTGTCGCTGAAGTAAGTTAATGTGAAACGTCGGATGAATTCGGCGAGCCTTCAGCTCCGGGGGAAGCGTGAGCGTGTAAGTAGACGTCCCGGGGTGACTCTTAGTGACCGCGTAGGGCCCAATAAATCGGGGCGCTAGCTTACACGCTCTTCCTTTAGGTAGGTTGAGATTCTCCGTTGACAGATATACCAGTGCACCGACAGGGATAGGATCCTCTGGTCAGCGCTTCTTGTTTGCGTAGTGAGTTTGGACAACTCGACTCTCAATGATAGCGTCGTGAGCCTTGGCTAAGTTGAACAAAGCTTGTTCAGCGAACTGTCGTACTCCCGGTTTTACCACCTCTGGCCTCAACACCGTGGTCATCCTCGGCATCGCCCCGTAGTTTAGCTCGAAAGGCGTGAATCCGGTGCTCCGGCTGATGCTTGAGTTAATCGCAAACTCTACCATGGGTATTTGCTGTACCCATTGTAGCTGCTCGTTGTCGACAACAGCTCGCATGATTTGGATCACCGTGCGTATGGCATGCTCGGATGCCCCGTCCGTCTGGGGGTGAAATGCCATTGACATCAATAGTTTGGTGTTCAGTAGTCGGTGAAGTTCCTGCCAGAACCGAGACGTAAATTTAGCATCTCTGTCCGACACGATCGAGTCGGGCATCCCGTGTAGCCTGACCACCTCTCGCAAATACAGCCATGCAATGTCCGTAGCTTTGCTAGTGGTGTGGATCGGAATCAGGTGAACCATAGACGTCAGCCTGCAGATAACCACTCAGAGGTAATCGTAACCACGGTCTCCAGATTTCGGAAACGGCCCGACAAAATCCATGCCAATTGAGCCCCAGGGCCTATCCGGCAATGGCATCGAATGCAGTAATCCCGTCGGTTTCTGCGTGGAGGGTTTTGTCATTTGACATACTGGGCAAGTCCGACAAAATTTCTCTACCTCGATTGTCAATCGAGGCCACCAATACCATCGTCGCAGGTAGGCCAGTGTACGCTGAGTACCCAAATGTCCGATCACTTTATGACACTGATCCAGCACCAGTTCGGTCAGTAGTCGACGACCGAATACTGCCTTAGGGATGCAGAGTACATAGTCGGTGCTTGAGACCGCCTTCCAAATGTACCCATTGTCCATCTTGAACGCTCCAACGTTAGGGCCTCCTATCAGTTTGGAGAATACATCATCCGACTT
>ML213510.1:1236827-1298936 GCA_004369045.1 Heliocybe sulcata | reverse complement strand
GCCCAAATAGGGATAATCTGTTTTCACCAAAGTCCAATACTGCCTTGCTTGCTCGAAGAAACGGCACTCCCACTACCGCCTGGTATCGGTCAATGTTCGCCGCGTCGAAATAATGGGTGATCGTACGTCCTTGAATGGTGAATGTTAAGTCTGTGCCGTAGTTGATCTTCGATCGGCTACCAACGGTACCCAGCTGTAACACAGTTGGATTGCCTAGCTCATAGCAAGTGAGGTTTGCTACTCGCGCAAATTCCGGACTGACACAATCCAATGTGCTTCCAGTGTCGAACAATACCAGGGCGCGTACTCCGTTGATCGTTATATAGGCCACCATACAATGCCGCTCGATTGGCTCTCAGAGAGGTCTAAATCCTGGTCGTTCTTGCAATACTAAACGCCCGCGAATCGGGGGTTCACCCTCCCCTTCTTGAGCCTTGCTCAATCTTGTGCCTTTGTCGTCGTTGGCAGCGTATAGCTGAGGAATGTTGCCATATTCTTCACGATCAAGCCGATCTTGTAGCCGGACAATATCGGCTCTCAGCGAGTCGACCAGTTCAGTCTGTGTTGATAATACCAAGTTCGCCTCCCGCAGCATTTCGTTATCATCCATGAGAGACTGTATCATCATGTCCTTCATTTGTATCTCGTGATTCAGTACTCGAACGTGATGCTCCAACGCAGCTATTCGGACCTGCGGATCCTCCACAGTGCATATCGGAGTCTCAGAAACCGTTGGCCCATCTGTGGCCGCCGTAAATGTGGACCGATCAATCTCAGTTCCTTCCGAATACTGCAGTGAACCCCATGGGTGTGAGTTGAATGCAGGCCCAACTTCCATCCAATCCAGATTATTCTCGTCACCCGACTCTTTCGTTGTCGGGATCCAGTTGGGCATGTCGGTATCCTCGACTTCACGCATCGCATAACATCGCTCCTGGTCATATTCATCCTCGCCTTCCGATATCACCTTGATCGCAGCGTGGTTGGTGGCATCCCCCTCGTCCCTCATCATGCCAAAGCGTTCCTCGCTCTCAAGGCCTGGTTCAGGGTCGTACTGGGACCCCTCATAGTCAGATTCCGGAGTTTCCGGCGTTGCACCTTCCTCATTACCGACCACGTCATTTGTTAATGCTACTTCTTCCGTGGTTGTAGTCACTTCGATCCCCTCCGCACGAGACTCATCCCCCATAGCCCAGAGGCTTGGTCTACTAGGGCATGCATTCGCAAAGTGCCCGAAGCGATTGCATACGTAGCACCGGCTCCCTCCCGAGGTGCCAGTCCTCGGATGCGGGTTTGACCCCCTATCCTTACTAGCCTCCGGCTGCCGGGGCTTGTCTGCCTCAACAGGGCGATTACTCGAAACCGGTTGTCGGTTATACGTTCCCCGTTGAATCACGGCCGCAGGTGTGATACTGGGTCGATTCTGCCTATTCCCAGTTGACCTTGGGGTCCACTCCCGCGTGATGTTTCGTTCGGTATTCCCTGGTGGACCACGGTGAGGTTGTTGCGGAGCCTTGGCTGGCTGACTATTCCCACTCTGGCGGGCCTCGCCCGTCTTACGTGTGGGTTGTCCATGACTATAGTGATACGCTCGTTCAATCTCCTCGACTCAGGCAACCAATTCCTCTGTTGATCCATGCTCAGGCGTGATACCCGCACCATAGCTCGACTCATCTTGTATCCATTTGGGCAGCCGAGTGAATATAGACTTGACAAAATCATAATCAGAGGGTCGGCTTACACGCCGATCCGCCCAGTAATTCATAGTCTCCACTAATTTCCTGATGCCCTTGCCTTGCTCGATAGAGTATGTCAGTGACTCGTACTGGTCGTCGGCGTCTTTTGGCGTAGCCGTATACATGAACCGCTTGAACAATCTGATGATCACCTCCTCGAAGGTCCATGTGTCCTGTATCCGAGATGGTGATTGCGTCGCCCGATTATACCATGATAAAGCCTCGCCCTTAACATATGCACCAAGTGCCCGGACTTGGTACTCGTCAAACTTCACCTGACCCAGTCCCGCGAGATCCAGATGTAGTAATACGGAGGTTAGCCATGCCTCAAATCGTATTGGATCGGCCTTGCCCTCATACTGCTCGATAGCTTGAGGAGGTTTTAGATGTTTCAGCTGAGGAATTGGAGACAGTGCGCGCCGACGTTTATCTCGAATAAGCTCCACCAGCCTATGGATCATCGCATTTTCGTAGTTATTCGCCGGGGTACGATGACGAGAATATCCTCTACGGCCTCGTTGGTCGGGTTCGTTATGCCATGAATCATCAGATGGGGGAGGGTCGTCGCCTCCACCTCCACCACCACCTCCACCGCCGCCATTACCGCCATTCCCTGCGGGTGTACGTCGTGGTGGTTGGTCTGGTGGCCCTCGACGTTGTTGGTCATCATCCGGAGGGCCCCTATACGGAGAACCTCCATCGTCTCCTCCTCCCGGTGGGCCTCCGCCCCCTCCGCCTCGCAGAGCGGGTACGCTGGGGTGCCTTCCCATCCCGCCAGGGTAATCCCAACCGTTGTTTGGTGGTCTGTCACCACCAGTCTGTTGGGCAGCTTCTCTCATCAATCGGTCGATGGCCAGCTGAAGTTGCTGGATCTGACGAGCGTAGTCAGCTCCTGTTGGCCTGGGCTCGGTGTGCCGTGGCTCAGGCTGTTGCGCAATAGCTCTGTTCTCTGGCCGCGCCGTAGGTGACATGTAACTCAACTCGTCAGGCTCACGAACCTGCGCATGTATATGCCCCGGACTAGTGCCAAACATATATGGTACCGGTTCCAGCGACTGATGCGGAGGTACCCGAGGTAAACTCTCCCTTTTGACCGGGTCCTCTTGTTCCTTATACCAACTTAAATGCAGCGCGGTCTCTCGCAAAATGTTGCTGGACAACCCAGGCTCTTGGCCGTAACTGACACCGTGAATCTCATTCATAGGCATTCCACTTGACAATGGAGTCCACTCCGCGCTGCGTAGCCTTCCATGCAGGCTCGGAACTTCGGTAGTCATACACCGCAGTTGCGCGGGCTGCCTTGACCCATCAACCTGATAGTCATTATCTGATTGATTTTCCGACTTAATCCCGTATGACTGGGCCTCAGGGACCTGCTGCCTGGCGGCTTCATCCAAAGGAACGTATCGGTCTACCCTCGCATGAGCGTAGAGGGGGTTTGAGACGATCGGTTGCCGGTCCAGCATATACTCGCCTTGCGAGTGAGATCTCAAACTCCCGTGGAGTCCTCCCACATTCGGTACTGGTAATGGCCTCCTCTCCGCCCGAGATGGTGTGATAGGCCTTGGTCCCATTGGTGTCCTAGGGCGGTCGTAATCCGCACGACTAGGGGTCCGTGACCCAATAGGGACCCTCCCCGATGCAGCATAGTTAGCGAATACGGATCTGGCGCGCTCCTCCTCGTGACTATTCGGCCCGCTCGTCTCTCGTCGCTGTCTGTCAGCAGACTTCGCGTTCGGCCGCGCCGTGCGCACATCGCCATACCGGGCATTCGTTTTGCCAATAAGTTGTTCGACGACTGCCCTGGCGTCATGCTCTGAGTCCGTAGTCGGTGTGCGGCGTCCGCCTCCCATCATCCTCTGCTCGAACTGCTGGGTTAGTGCTAGGCGTCGCGCTGACATTGGGGTGTCGTCCTGCTGTGGAATGGCCCCGTCTTGATCGCTCGACGAGGTCGACCCTTGGTTCGACTTTTGCATACCCGGGGAATGATCTTGTGGTTCTCCGGGTACAGGGACTGCTCCGCTTGCAGTTTCTGTGCGTCCATCACGCACGGTTGTCGTAGTGCTCATCGCGGCCTTTCGCGATTACTTGGTGCGTCGTTATCGCAACAAGGTTGCGTCCAAAGAAAATTTTTTGAATGCGGTAAGTGTTCAAAAAAGTGTAGAACTACCAACGTACCGCCCGTATATCTTGTACACTTAGATCACAAGCACAGAACAGGACCTTATCCTTGTTGATGATACACGACGATACAGTAAAGCAGTTCTGAGGTAGTAGTAAGAGTCTAGCGCTCATCTCCTTCAACCTCCGCTACAACCGCGTGCCTGCCAAACAGTACCAAATACACGCCACATCGGGCGCTCCCTTACAAACACATACCAGCTCCAGAAACTCGACACTGAGGAGTTTCTGAGTTTCGAAGCTCTGCCTTAGATTATTGCGCATGATATCGTTATGTTTGACTAACTCCACAATGGAGCATAGCAGGATACCAGGGCTTCGCAAGCTTTTTGTACGACTTTTTGTAACTCCGTACTATTTATCGATATCCACGAGTACTGACATCAGGAAAAACCTCCCGCCGAGATTTCGGCTAATTAGGTATATCAGTTCACTAACTGAGACTAATGCACTAATGACGCTCTAACCCGACGTTAACTCACGTTAATCAAGCTAACGAAACACTAACAAGAGCATAATGATATTTTTGCGATTGCCGGAGTTACTAGTATACTGTCATGTATGTATGTCTATCTAGAAAGCAATTCACAAAGAAATATCGAGCTTCGTCGAGGACATTGCTGCTTGTCCATTCACGAGGCACTACAGGGCCGAACTCAGGTAGCAGGTGACAGCTTCGGCGAATATTCGAGATAGGTATGATGCTAGCAATACGAGCACCATCATTCCGTAGCTGCCGCGAGATCTTATACATTCTGTGGTCACGATCCGGCCTGACAGAGAACAGCGTGAACCACTCAATGTACGCCAGGTGCTCCGGCAGGTCTATAAGGCCCGGGAAGAGGTCATCCGTTGCCCTCTTGGGCAAACGAAACACGACTCTGATCTGACCAACACGGTAGCCTGCGAGTGAAGAGCATAAACATCCATGTCATAGTATACTGCTCGGTGCTCACCTTGCACGCCAAATGCTGCTCCTGTCCCATCGTTCACCAAGACCGTATCGAATCTGCCAGGTACAGTGTGCTGCCTCTTGTCCTTACGAGATGGTCTTACACGCACAACATCTAGTGCCTGTGTGGAGCCGTCGTAGCCCATGGCATGCTCGTTATAGAATTTGATCTTGTGAAATACTGGTACCGTCCGAAACCTGAAGTAGATGCTGCCTAGTGAACGTTCAACCTGAGCCGCCGTTAGGGACGGATTTCTCCACTTCACCACGAAGCGTGCCAAGGCGTCGCGGAAAGAAGCCGCGCCGTAGTCTGCGACTAGACTTGAAAACGGCACGGCCTTCGCCGAGGGATGACGCGCCATCTTGATGTGAAGAATAGGATCAGGAGGAGCCGGCGCAGATAGCCCTCTTGGGTATGCAGCTTGTGTAAGGCGCCATTGTATATATGCTGAGTGACGCTCGATCTTCTCCTTCCGCTCAAGCCAGACGGTCATTTGGGGGAATTCATCCTTCTTGTTAGTTGCACGGTAGGTGTCCTTTGCGAAATCGATGTGGAGCCGTTCAGAATGTTCCGTGTTGTAATTGTCGGTCGTGCCAAAGAGCTGCACAGAGTCCCCGTAGTGGTCAAGCGAGTGCAGCTTCGGCAGATTGAAGTGGCTGCGCACGCCCAGCTCCACAAAAATAGACTTATTCTCGTGGAAGCGAGTACGAGCGTTCTCCAGTGCCTCCAGAGTCTTCAAAGTCTGTAAGGGGTACTGTGCAAGATATAGAAAATCCAAGAGAGCGCGAACTGTCCGGATCAAACGGGGCATTGAACGGCCGAACTCAAGATTGCGCGGAGGGAGCCCAATCGTCAGAGCCATGAGAAAGCGGCATATATCGCCATGCTCTTTCCCGGTAACCTTTGATAGTGTGGTGATGCCATTCGAAAAGATCCTAATGTTGTGATTGGGCGGTAGGCGTCGGCAGCGAGCATCAAGCTCGACTGGGCCATACACCTCTTTCAGCCACAATAGCAGGTGCTTGACGACTCCTTGGTAGAGCTGATGTAGAATGTCGGGAGTTATGGATCGGAATATATTGACATAGGGAAGGTCCTCCCAGAACGGGTGAAATATCGGCTTTATGCCAGCGTCTTCACACGCCCGTGTGAATGCAACAGGACCTTCATCAATCGCAGCCAGTGCATCAAGCACATGGCCGAGGTCGCGGAGCGCGCAGTCCCGTGTCCCGCTCCCCAACGCTTCACGAGGAATCGTGCCTTTTGGACAAAGCCCTGTCTTGCACCCAGTTACTAGGACCTGTTCTGGATAATCGCCTATGTACGTTGCGAATATAGGATGTCCCCTGCGGACGACACCATCTCCGCTCACCATGCGAGTCCCCTCGACACCTGGTACCTTGATTGGCCCGAGAATGTGACGCATACAAGCATGGAATAAGTTCGCCAGTGCACGGCGGCGAGCAGCTTTGTTGCTAATATGACTGAGCTTTGTTGTGGGTAAGTAGCCAAGCAGAATCTGGCCTCGCCGTGATGGTTTACGTCGAATCTCCTTTGGTAGATTTCCGATAGTCATGTAGACAGGGTATGCTGTTTTGTTACGGAATAATGTGAGCTGTGTTTTGTCTGATGATATAATGATAGGAATTATCGTGGCGCCCGGCTTCTGGTGTTCCAGTATTTTCTATCGGAATATAAAAGTGAGCAAAACTTCCACGACGATTGTACGATGCTGCGACTGACCTGTGTTGACCACCACCATTTCCCAGTATACATATCGTGGTAAACTCTGGTTGTCTTGTCAGCATCTGCGTAGTGGCGTTCTGGTGCAAATACGAGATGAGAGGCAAACTCGGGATCCCCGAACAATGCAGCAGTACATTGCATTATATCACGGAAATACACGTCGAAGGCTTCCCCCGAGATGACAATCTCTTCACGCTTGAAAGCTGGTCGACCCGATGTGAGCTCCTCATCGATTATCCTGCTCAACTCACGCGCGTTCTTATATGATAGATCGAGCGCGTCGTGGACCTATACGCGCAGGCGAATCCCAATTCAGAATCTCAGCTCTTTGACAATGTGTACGTTTCAGTACTCAATGTACCCACCCCTTCGATGCTCAGAAGTTCCGTCACAGCAGTCGATCCAGGGCCTCGTGTTTTGGCCCATCTTGCAAACTCCCAGTCTAGCCGTGACTTGAATGGTGCCCAGGGGTTAGCTCCGGATGCATCGATGCAATTCTTGTACTTCTCGTATACTGATGGAGATTGCGGGTCTGAAGAGTCAACTGGAGCACCTGCCCATCCGCCCGGGAAGGCATTCACAGTGAGCTGCTTATACCAGAGCGATGACTCCCGTGCATCCACAGGTGAGCTGTCAGGTACATCCTCTACAGCTTCATCTCCAATGCTGAGTCCAGGTCCCATAGTAGCATCGCTACTCAGGTGCGGTTCCGGCGGCGGCTCCCAACCGCCTTCCTCCAGCTCGGAGTTGATGCTGGAGTCATAATCGGACAGCAAATCCCTGCCGGAAAAATCCTCATCTCCCATACCGTCATCCTGAGGCCATTCGAAGTCGTCATCCTCGTATGAACCAAAGAAGTCGCCTTGAAATGGCTCGGGGACCACATGCAGGTCATCGGCATCCTGAGCTGGATCAGTACCAGGGAAATCTTGAGTGTATAGGTGCGCTCCAGCACATGCTGGTCTGGTTGTCTGTGCGATGTGATTGGAATATCCGGAGTGACTGAATTCTTTATGACAGCCGGGGCAAACAGGCATAGCAAGCTGCGAGCACGATCGTATACGCTGGCTGAGCTGCACGATCTTCCGTACTTCAGGCTGACTGGCGGTGCTGGTTTAATGCGGCAGTTCGGCTTTCCGCCGCCGTGGTTGTTACACGCGATATCACGAAATTCAAAGTCAGCGTATCGGTGGGTTGATTCCTTACCTTGAAATTTTCCACCTTTCCTTTCGTCCGCTCACCGCTGCTTTCCTCAGCTTGTGAGCAACATATCATCCCAGGATGTCGCGTCGTAAGACGACTCGTCCAGCTCGAGCAAAGTCCGATGCTGTCCTAGTGCAAGCACAGTCCCAGGTGCCTTCCCGCCCTTCTAGGCAAGCAAAATCCGTTGCGCTCGAAAATGCCGGTAGGTGCTTGCAGCTCCTAGTTACAGATCTATTTGCATGGTTGCTGTAGTCTGGAAAGATGATAAAAAGACCCGAAAGTGCACTACCTCAAACGTCGCCGAGCAAGCCGCTGTCAAGCGTTCGAAATCCGGTAATTGGTCTTCTACTTTGCAGCTGTCCACGATGACTGTAACTATCCCAGAACGTGCAGAAAAGGGTACAGATGTCCAAAGTATGTCCATTGCTTCACTTAAATGGACATTAATCTCTCGGACTCACACGGTTGTCATCCATTTTAGAGCAGCGTCATCTCCCACCCGACATTGACTTGGACCAACCATCTGATGACGACGACGACAACAACGACAACGTTCCAGCCCGCACCAGAGCTCCAGCAGGTAGGGATCCGGTTTTCGCTACAGCACGCCGGGGTATTTAGATACGTGTTTTCTTAGCTGTACCCAATGCCGCTGATGAGGAGAGCTCGGATGCAAGCCAAGGTAGTGCCTTCGAAGACAATGGCGAGAACTCGGACGATAGCGACTCCCAGGCAGATGAAGCCATAGTCTCGGATGACGAACTACTCAAAGAGCTTCGCGGCAAGCAACCAGATCGGTTAGCGAGTATCCTCGCCATCGAGGTGAGCATGTCATGGCACATTGAGCATGTTGAGTAAATGTTTTGGCTCTGCCGTGTCACGATCTATAGCAGCCCCACTGGACGACCAGCAAACAGAAGGACACTACAACTCCGTCGACGCTCTCCCTCCGCTCTAGCAACATCTCCATCCATAGCTCCCTCTCGACTGCAAGTATCCCTCCGACTACTATGGGCTCTGACGAGGATAATGAGGACGACACCGAGCCCCAACCTGCGCTGGACAGCGACAATGAGGAAGTCTTCTACCAGGTTCCAAAGAACAGGGCTAGTACAGGGAATGTCAGTGAGAAGGCACGGACCGCTCCCCATCAGCCCCGACAGAGTGATAGATCTGGCAAACAGAGGAGCTGGGGCAAGCGGCGTGACGTCGAGGTACATACTCATGATTTTGCTGTATCCTCTGTCGCCAACTTACTGCCATCATTAGGAACCGAAGTGGAAATCAACTGGACAGGGAAAGACAGAGATCGATGCGGCGACTTTGAAGAAGGCGCTGAGGAATATAGAGGCCCGCAGCAGTCAAGTGATCGTAATTATGATCCAGCGTATCATACCCTTGATGTGCTAACAACGGTCTCGTATAGGGAAAGGCTGAGATCGTGCAGACCCACACGACTGACTCGGATGTCGCACCAGATCTGGTCTGGCCGACCAGTGGCGGTGAGCTGTCCCTGAACGCCCAGCACTCAGAGGTCCAGTCAATCGTCCGCGGTGCAATCAATGATGTCATGCGCTACATATTGTTCGTGCATGCTTTCCCGGACAAAGTCCAACGCAGCAAGATCAGTGTCCAGGCCCTCCAATCAGCATCTCGGGAGCAACACCTACCACGGATGCTCCAACGCCTGTCAGCCGATAAGGCTTACGCGGCTGACATGGCTGCCTTGGTGCGTTACATCATCGTGATATCCATTGTCTAGCGCGACCGAAAATCTGATTTACATGCTGCTGCGCAAGCCCAATCAACGCATCAGCACTCTTCGCGGGAACATCAAGAAGTTGACGGACTTGCAGGTAATGACAAGCTATGGTCTCCAGCAGCGAGACGAGCTCGTCTCGGACATCGACTGGCTCCAGAAGGACCTGCAGTATATTTACCCGCTCGATGTCGAGGTTGGTCTTGTATTCTCGAGTCATTGTGGTTATGCTGCGCTAAATCAATTTCTTGTGGACAGCGTCGCACACACAAGGCCAACGCGCCGTACGAGCATCAAATCTTCATTGATATATTGCGCGCACAGTTCTTCGCCGGCCCTTCAAGTATAGCAAGTCAATATTCGGACTTGTTCGTCTCGACACTTACAGACAAGGACTCCGAGAAGGAGATTCCAGGAGCCATGATGGCTCTGGTCTCCACTGCTGTATGTGCATTCATTCCCTCCTGGCTACCGACTAACCGCTGTCATTATTAGATCTATGCGTCCTTGTCGGACTGGAAGGCGCGCGATAAGAAGGCCCGGAAATTCTCCGCGGACGAGTATGCCAATCAGTACGAGGATAATATGAGCGTCTTAGCGGGCATTCACCAGCGCCATCCGCGCGCGTACCATTCGACCATGCATAGGCTCTATGTCCAAGCGAGGTATGTACAAATATCTGAGATATCATGTCCGCTCGATTGGACTGATGTCCTCGCGTCTCAGTGGCAGTACCATGGCGAGGTCAAGTCAGGCGAAGTCGAACATCCTCGCGTTGCTGGACTTGGCGGGAATGAGCGAGGAGTGATTTTCGACGATATACCATACTGTAGACATGCTGTTGTGCTCCGTCTGAGGTGCAATATATACGAGTACTGTCACAACATCTCATGCCCAAATGAGCTAATAGTGATCTAACAGACATCTATTGTCGCAGTATTGCTGAACTAATTCATCTAAATTAGTGAGACCTTGTGGAATAGACCTAACAGGCTAATCCGACGGAATTAGACGAAATTAGACGACATTAGCCCGAATTCGGGCGGGAGGTTTTCCCTGATGGAAGTGACGACGCTGCATCTATAGTTCATCGAGACCATGGGATCCTCGCGAAGCCCTTAGTTCTGCGGTAAGCGACTGCATTTCTGCAAGCTCAATCTTTCGCACAATTCCACGGTCGGGATCCCAGAAGTCGAAAGATGTTATTGCCCATCTCCATTTCTACGTGAAATTTTGGTGAGGCCCGCGGAGACGGTAGCAAATGCGATACATACCAAGTACTTGATCAGCTCCTTGTCAGTAGGTCTGACAATCTTCCACTCGTCGCCGGGAACGCAGAAGATCCTGTAGCTGTCCAAGGCATAGGGGCCGGCGCCTGGTAGATGCGATATGGGAGTAGGCGGATACGTAACGGGTTGCGCGGTGTCTTCCAACGCATCGCACCCAGTCGATACGCCGGGTATTCCAGTAGGACGCACCCTCTTGCGCGGTGACTTTGATCTGTAAAGCAGATCTGGTGAGGGCGGGTTGCTCATGTACACGCTCGAAAGCTGTATCAGGCGTTTGGCTCGCTGATGTTGCAGCCCGAGTGGCTTGATCAGCTCGATCAGCTCGGTGGCATCCGCTGTATTGAAACACCTTAGTGGAGCTTCTCGAGCTCTTGGAAAGAGACCCGACCTAGTGAGAGCTCTTGAGGCGTCGCCCACCTCTTCATGACCTCCCAAAATATCGGGATAGATATTCGCCCAGCGGTCTTATTCAGAAACATTGTTGCCACCAACAATTTCCAGGGATCTTGATTAACGTGCTCTGTTATGCGCATTGGGCGGTAGCCGTACAGAATAGCTCAAGAGAGGAGTGTACCTTGAATCAGGATGGGCTTGGAGTGCCAGAGTTCATCGTACGTCTGGATGAATAGGTCACCGAAGCTCAAGAATGCGGGGTCATACGTGAGTGATCTCTCAAACTGGAAAGTAGAGACGACCGCATTTGGGCCGCCTATTCCAGAATCGCATCCAGAGCTGTCATGTTCAGCAAGAACTGTCCATACAGTTCTTCTGCGCGCTGCAGGAGCAGTCACGACACTTCCTCCGCTATAATGCTCGACGTGCGGCGCTCCGAGATTAAAATAGCGAGACTCGACGGATGGCGAAAAATAAGGTGAGACCGTGCTACATTTCTTGGGAGTTTCGGGGAGAGACATCAAGATACCGGGCAGCATATATGTTCGAAAAGGTAGAGGCATTAGAACGCTCGGGAAGCGCCGGGCCAATGAACAGGTGACCGGGAGCCCTCGGAAGTTAAACGGTGACACCTTGCGCAAGCCCTCTCGCCAGAGCAGCCTGCCTCATGACGGACGTACTTCCGACCTACACAACCGTAGGTGAATGTACAAGCCTAACGCCCGATTTTTCCTCTAGGAATACATATGGTTGTTATTCTTACATGTCCTTGGTCACGCAAAGCTGACCGCCCTGAACCCGCCGAATCCCGAATCCATATCAACATCCTCCGCGGCTGCCGCCGAGTCCTCCTCGTCTAAGAAATCCAGACATCCTTCCAGACATCCTCTCCACAAGAAACAGACGACCCCGCCCAGAGCGTGCTTGCCTGCCGTACGCTGCCACGTATACCTCTCCTCCGCGGGGTGCACAAACACAGGCTTTTGGTATCCTTCGGCCCTGCTCTCCAGATGTCTGGGAGATGGACACACCCCGACGCCTGTCACGCCTTCCCAGTACCTGCACACGTCGCCTAGGTCCTTCGTCGGCCGAGGCAGCTGCACGAGCTTAGGCGGCTTCCGGGCTTTCATAACCGGCTGGGGTATCGAGCCGGGCGCACACGCGTCGAAGACTGCGGTGATAGGTGGTGGGAGAAGTGACGAGAACTCAGGAGGAAGAGGTGTACCGTAGAGAGCATGGAGGAGCGGTTGGCGGCCCTCTTCGTCAAGCGGAGAGCAATAGCCCAGCTCATGAGCAGGCGCAAATAGCCGACGCAGTGCAAGCTCGGCTAGCGGGACGAACCGGCCGATGAGCGCGGTGGTGGGGGATGCGATGTGGGATGAATCACATGTCTTTGAGGAGGGGCATTGTGGTCGGGGTAGCCAAGGGTTCGGCTGTACAGTAAGCTTGTCAATCTCCATGGTAATGATCTCAGCAGGAAGATATCTGAGCTTGTTGTTCGCGACATTGAGCTCCTTCAAGTTGGCCAGATGCACTATCTCTGGCGGAAGAATCTCAAGGACATTATTGCCTTCGGGCAAGCGGCTTAGAAATCAGACTCCTGGTAAGACAGGTGGAAGCACGCTTACTGAGGGTCAGCACTGTCAAGTTGCTCAGAGTGAATAGCTCGTTTGGAAGAAATCTGATTGCATTTCCTCGAAGGAAGAGACGAATCTCGTGCTCAGGTCCAGAGCCCGAGAAGAGCTTCGCATTTGCAGATGTAACCTTCGCGAGAGCATCTGCTCGAGCGAAGAGTGATCTCGTAGGGGGCGCGGTGGCTGATCTCGCGAGCGTTCGCTGCACGGGCTTCTTCGGGACCGCGGCCGCTGCCTCATCTTCCCTCTCCGATAATTTGACCAGATTTGACAGATCAGCGATTGAGGGTGGTACGAAGGTCAGGCCCTGATTGCTAGTCTTCATGTCACTCGTGAGCACGTGTACTCTGAGAGGGACGTACCTCCTGTCAATAACTATGTGTCTTCCGCTCCGTAAAACCTGTGTCCCCAAGCCATCTTCTTCCATACCAGTAGCATTGTCTATAGCAAATATAGTTGAGAAGGTTTGTTCCCATCCAGCATTCTCCCTGCTCTCCTCAGGCGTCCACAGAGGTTCCGACATCCGCACGTGGCTACCACTGAAACGGATTCGACTCAGTGGACTCTCATCCCGCCTCTGCTCAGCGGACTCCGCAGTAGATGCACTGGAGTTTGGAGTATCAGGAGGAGTAGCTATGGACTTCTTCTCATATGAAGGGTGCGGCCGATCAGCCTTTACAGATCCTGAGAAAGGGTCAAGCAGTGGAAGCTCGTGTGAGACACGATCATCCGGTATGAATATGTCGTCACGAGGAGATGGAGGTGCAGACGAGTCTTCAGTCAGAGTAGGCGAAAGAGGAGGTGAGGAAGGAGGTGCCAGGACTCCAATGGACGCCATCATTATCCGGTGTGCTCAAGTGCTGGCCGGAAACTATTGCTTCAGTATTGAGCAAGCTTCAAATATGTCGAGCACGTACCACGTAGTGCCTTCTCCTGTGCGGGGCGCGTCCTCTCCGGAACCTAGCCTCTTCAAATCAGTAGTTGTCGTGAATGTGTCAGACTGTCTCTGTCGCGTATTGAAAAGAGCCTGCAATATTATTTGCGACTGTACAGACAAGATAGTGCCAATAGAGGAATGTGTCTTGACGGTCGTGTAAAGACAGAAGAGCCTGCTCGGGGCGTTTACACACCCATGTCCGGCATTTGCCGGTGTGGCGACCGCCTGATCGTCGAGCCAATTGGAGGGGTCGCTGGGTTGGTCGCGTGAGGCGACGTTGTATGGAATCCCTTCGACACGCCAGCGGCGATATCGATACAACTTGGTGAAAAGCGTGCAAAGTACTGATTCATCTCCCTATAGACATCATCACCTTGCAACCCCTCATGACGTAGGTTATGCTGCTGAAATACCACCCGGGATAATAACAGCGGCATTGGACAAGCTTCAAGTTCATATCCAGGTCAGGCCAAGTAAACCAACTCGCAGTGATCTTCATTCGGACTATGTACCCATGGAACAATGTGGCATGCACAGTCACCATGCTAACATCATCAGAAACCGTGGCGTCTTTCCTCGGCTGCGAGAAATGGTCTGCTTACAATCCAAAGATGAAGAGCAAGATCAGATCTTGCACCCAGAGCCACAGGTGCTATTGGCAATGAGGCCACCAGGCCCGGGCTCACTGCTTCTTGCATGAAGGCTGTGCTCTTAAATGCCACAATGCCACATACGCCACAATGTCTCGGGCAGGTATAAAAGGAGGTGAGGCGAGCGGCGGAGAACCTATCATCACCGGGAAGGACATATATCATCTGAGTGGAACCATCACCCAATATGCCGAGGATATACTTCATGGTAAGCACCAATTACAGACACAGATGTTTGTGCAACCGTCCCATACTGAGTTGCCAACTACAGGAGGGAGAGTGGGTATTAGCAACAGTCAGGGGGAAGGAAAATATGTTGGTGAAATACCACGAACCAGTCATAGATCCAAGTTCCGGGGAGGTGAGCATGGTTCCTGCATCCTGCGCTTGCATACTTGATAACCACGATCTAGGTACCAAAACTCCTAGCCCACGTAGTCCGGGACTGGAACGGATGTTTCCACGAGGTGGCCGTTAAAGACGTCCGACCATTTGCATTTAGTGGCGGTATGGTTTTCGACGAGGATATGCCTGGAAAGGGATCTCGTGGAGAGTGAGCTGTCGTTGATTAGATTGTGGAATTATGCCAATCGGCCTGCACGAGCTTATGTCTAGTAACTATCTGAACATATCCAAAGGATGCGCGGTAATCACGAAAGATACCCTACCTCGAGCCACTCCTCGCCAGCATCCTGCAGTCTGTCCGCAACGCCACCAAAGAGCAAGTCGCGACCTCTGCGACAACTCAATCACGGTCGCCACGATGTCAGCGACTACAAGGGTGAGTTAGCCAGACTCACGAAGGTCAGAGAAGCGCCCGAAAGTCGTCCACTGCCGACCAACACTGGTCCTAGAAGGTTGCGAAGTAAGCGGCACAGCCTAAGCTACAAAGTAGCGGCCTCCATGCACATGTGGCGTGTCCATGCAATCGATTACTTCACATGAGACGACAAGCTAAAGGCGTTGAAGCCCGTAATCCAGCGGAGGACACGAGAGTAAATTCTGGATGTCCACCAGGAAGCCTGGAGTGGTGTGAGCGCCCTCAAAGGCAAGAAGGCCAGTATGCCGACATCCAATAGGACTATGCCTGGATTCCCAGTGGCAAACATGAACCAGCGTCATCGACACCGGCGCACGTTCACCGCAACGTCTGTCAAGGGAGACAGGCTCGATGGGCGCCATTGTGGCGGTATTCGGAGGGATAGTCGAGACAGCTGATGGATACCGACGGGGGGGATCAGATGATGCTCGAGAAGCGAAATACTGAGCTACGGTCGTTGATTGTGCTCTTCAAGACCAATACAAGGCACGAGTTCTCAGACCATACATAAGAGTACTGTTACGATTCGTCGAGCAGCGCGGATCAGCTAACACCTAATGGAAGCTGAGCGCTGACCCACATCACAACGGAAGAGTACTTGGTGATGAATCGAACTTCCCCGCGCGATGATCCTGAACAAGGACAACAAAAGGCCGGTGAAAGGCACAACGGAAATTGTACCAAGCACGTACGTACAGATCACCACGAAGCGCGGCGATGTTGACTGCATCCGGCGGCATGTCGAGATGGCCGAATGACAGGATGCGCCGCCCATCTGCATCAGGTTTCATCAAGACCATGAATTTGAACGAGGAACGTTCAAATTCACAGCGCTCGTCTACATCCCCGATGAGCACGGAGTCTGCTACTCGTCGGCGCCGGGGTATCCCGGCCTATTGTCTTGAGCCTGGGTGAAGACGCCGTAACGACCACAAGAAGTTTAGAAAGGCTGAAACATGATCGGCATGCCGCATTAGTGTCTGATCAGGATCGGCGTCACACTGACGATCACGTGCAGCGTGACATGACGCACATAGTATGGATCCTGTCGTGAAAGCAACGGGAGCATCTCGAGGCTATGACATTGACCGACACATTAATATTGAAGTTATGACGATTGTGGATATGAAGGTGAAAGGGGGTGGCGTACAATGTCTTGTCAAGGACGCCTGTGTGCTGGCCATGTCCACTTGCGCGTGAAGGCGTAAGGATCTGCCCCAAACATCAAACACATCGATGTCTTCCCCGCACCTCCCTACATTTTCAGACTGAAACACAGGCGATCCCATCTGCAGTCTTCTAGGTATGGTAGTGATCCCACCTTGTATGCTGACCATGAGATTTGGAAGGTTTGACGGAGAACCATCTTCGGGTTTCGAGCAATTGACTGCGACCTACAGCTGCGCTTCCACTATACACTGCAGCATTTGGGAATGGTGTCGAGAAAGGTCAATGCGAACGAACGTTTGTTTTTGGGAAGATCGAGCGGTTACCGTCAGTGAATCCCGGAGCTGAATGACGAGATCCCCGCAGTGGTGAAAACGGCAGGTATACAACGTAGTCTCGTTCCTTCAAAGACTTCAATCAGATAGTTCCATCAGTGAAGGTTTACGGAGCTCATTACATTGCACGATCATGATCAAGGAGATGTGGGAGGCATGTTCGCTTGCTTGCGAATATGGAAACCTACGGAATGCAGTGTCGCTGACTACATTCGGCACGTACAAGGGTCTAGTGCCTGGGTAAACACAGTGAATAAGACGAAGTCAGGAAGCGGGCGCAGTGCGCCTAGATAGTATGATTTTCTCGTAGCTGTCCACGCATCGGTAAGTTTATGCTGAATCATTAGTCTCTGAGCTTACCGGTAATAACGTAAACTGATTTCCCGAGGATGTGTGTCGTACGACCTGACAAGCACTCTCCGAGCAAAAGGCCAGTATATCGGCGACGTATATCACCATCGCTGAGAGCGCATTTGTGGCGCAACCGGACTAGCTTAATTAAACCGGTCAACCGGACGCTAGCTTTAGTCGGGATGTCGTAGATACCTCGCCTGGGAGTAGGCACTCGAGTTGCCGATGGAAAGCGCGCAGTAGTCCTGTGCACGGAGTTTCCAAGCCACCGTAGTCGACCATACTGCCAAGGCTCCAGGTCCATCAGGCAAGGGGAATATAGCCCGTATTACCCGTATGTACCGAACTGCACATGCTAAGATGGGTCGATAAGAATTGCATACTTGATCGTGGCGGCCTCTAGTAGTGGGAAAATTTCAATTTAGACCCGGCATAGCGCCTCATGTTTTCTTCGGCTCGTACGTGAGAGCAGGTTTACACAGGTCTTTCGCTAGAGTGAGATGCAGCTTGAAAGAAAAACATGGGCACAAAACAGGAGGTCATTGTACTCCAAGTTATTGCGGTGGTCGTCGCAGAGACTGTTGTAAACTTGCAGCGCCACGGCGACCAATCAGGAAGGGCGGCGACGGTAACCAGGGGTTCGAACCACGGCGGGGACGGGCTTCGATTTCTTCCCGCCACTGTCAGGCAGCCCCCCTTTACATATAAGTTATCCTTTTCCCTGCCTGGTGCGGTGCTCAAGCTGCCTGCTACTGTTCGACGACGCTCCCGACGACAGAGACGATCACGCTCTAGACGACAGAGGCGATTACGACGGAACCACGAATGGAATTCCCGACGTACCCTGCGTCGCTCGATGACCGCGCCACCTCGACATTCCATGATTCCGACTATGTTACATCTGCGGATTTTCTGCGCAAAAGCAACTATGCATCGTTCCGCACCATTTCATGTCCAGAGGCCGATGAGCAGTCTGCATTTTACTTTGGCTTGCAGTCTCCTAGAGAGACGAAGGATGAATTCAGCTCCTTCCTCTATCTCGACCTCGCCGAGTCGAGCTCGAGTCTGCACCGAAAACCCTCGACGACGCAGGGCAGATCCTTCCTGACGGTGACTTTGCCTGATGTCGAGTAGGTCTCTGTTTCATGTCTCCGAAAACTAGCTAAAGCTGTGCGCTTAACAGAGACTTCGCGCGGACGCCATCCCCAGACGTCACAGACGTGTTGTCTGCTACGCTGTGCGTATTCACCGCCATCCCCTCGTATATCTTGCTGACGCCCATGCAGGCTGTTCGCAGATACCGACGCCTCACCGATGCCTTCTCCCACCACGCCCTCTCGCCGGCGCTCACGCGACCGTCTGCCCTCGCCCAAGCCCGCTCCATCGTCCCTGCTCCCTCCTGTCCCGAGCAGACGACACCTTCGCCCCTTGAACCTCCCCTCGACCCGTCCTCCTGCTCCACCCGCCCCCGCCTCCCCGTCTGTCTCCTCCCACTCGCACTCGCACTCGGCGCCGTCCATCCTGTCGCCCAGCTCCGCCTCCTTCCTTCTGAGCCCACGCACGTCCTTCTTGCCCTCCTTCCCGACCCCGCGGCGCTCGCGGACACAGGACAGCGCCAGCGCGAGCACGACGAAGCGGGAAAGCATCGCCTCGTCGTCCCTGACCAGAGGCGCCTCGGTCACCTCGCACCAGCGCCGCGCGAACCGCTCGAACGCGCTCGCCTGCCTCGAAGGCCGCGCGTGCAACCCGCACCGCATCTCGCGCACCAAGACGAACTTCATGTCCCTGTCCGACGACGAGGACGACGCCGAGGCCGACGACGAGATCGCGGACTTTGTGCAGGAGAAGGCGCCGAGTCAGCGCGACTCGATCCACCTCCACGAGGCGATGCTCCTGGAGGACGAGGACGTCGTCATCCCCGCCTCGCCCAGGTGCTCCGGCCGGCTGCGGTCCCACTCTCGGGCCCAAGCGCCCAAGATCCGCTCGCGCGCCAACACGCTTCTGCTCAACATCACCGTTCCTGACGCGCCCAGTCTGCCTTCAAAAACCCCACGGAGCAGGAGCGGCACGCTCGAGTCGTGGTTCCCACCGTTCGCGGACTTTATCGACTTTGCGGACGACGAGGTCACCAAATGGCGGAGCTTCGTCGAGGTCGGGAGCCCGTGAGGTCCCTGCTCAGAGTGCGGTGGCCGGTCCACTTCCTCGTCAGATCCGCCTAATTCACACATCACCTCTCATTGCATTGCATCTCCCTCTGAGCTCAAAATTCTGCATTCGCATCTTGTTGTTTGTAAAACACACGTACCGCTCGCTCTCTGGTATCCGAACCCCGCTGCCACTCCCTAATTCACTGTCTCATCCTGTATCAACGGACGCTCCTTCTATACATACTGTCCATTATAGCTACTACCCTTCCTTATGTTCCCTATCGTACTAATCACGCTCTCTACTACATAATTATATACAGCTCGTTATGTCTTTAGCCTTGGTTATGCAATTTAACAGTATATGTCGTACTCAGGTGGGGGTCCTCTGTCGCGCCCTTCGCATCCAGTCTGAAGAGATATGAGTTCGACTGCAGAAGTGAACGCGGACTTGTGCGCCACAAGGCGAGTTGACTTGCTCTGCTACCACCACCGTTCGCGTCCTGCTTCGTCTCTGCTGCACTACGCTCGGGTTGGCTTTCTCTGTCCGACCTGCAGCAAATCTGAGCCAATCCTGTTTGCTGGGCGTTCACTCTTTCGACCGCTAGGCTCTTGCAACGACGCGCAAGACATGTCTACCTGGACCAACCACCGCCCGCCGTCTACCATTACAATTCGCCTCAAAAGTGCTACTTTCTAGCGCTGGATAAATACCTTTGAAGACCACTGATACAGAGCCTTGATTATACATGCGGAAATCCGTTCGGAATGTAACAGAGCGTAGACGATGTTTCGACTTCGGTAAGTCGCTTACTTTCGCCTCTTCGACGCCCTCTCGAGGAGTGTCTCGGTGCAGATACTAATAATTTGACTCTTAGATACTCGTTCCGTCGACAGTCAGCAAGTAGATTTGGCGCGAACGTGGGTATTGCGGGAACAGGCGCTTCGACTTTGCAAGCGATGACAGGGAAGGGCTGGACTGCGGAGCACAGACTAGAAGGCTGTCTGAACAGCTGGAGAGGCCACGAGGTAGAGGAGAGCTGCTGCGCACAGGTAAGCCCTCCATACCTGGTACTATCACTGCACTCGACCTACGCCTGCGCCCACCACTTCAAGGCCGACGCCCAGTTCGGGCGTCTCGAAAATTGCACTTCAAACCGCGAGGGGACCGGAATACGCTCACCCGCGCTGTCGGTAAGTCGGTGGCTTTTATATCCATCACGCCATCTGTAACAATGACTTGAGACTTCTACATTATCTAGTTGCTCGCTTCCTGCTCGAGACGTACCCATAGCCTACCCGAACATAGGCAAACGAGAACGTGCCCAACCGCGAGACTTCGAGGCTGGATGGATAGGCTTGGTGTCAATGGGTGCTTCGAGGTTGAAAGGACAGAGCTGTATTGCTGGTAAGTTATCTATCTACTTTTCCATCTGGCTTGGTATACGCAACCGTACCCGTCCTCGCAAAGGCGTGCTGGACTCTCTCCGCCGGCCTCGTCTCGATCTCCCTGCCTCCAGCTCGCGCAGCTCCCATCCTCGCGAAACCCGCCGCTACGGCCTCATTCCTCGTCCTGCATCCCGCTCCCCAACATCCTCTCGCCGTCGCTTCGCCTCGGAAGCCTGCAGGTGCCTTTGGCACTTGCACCGCGCTATCGCTCTCGGTCAGGACCGTACCGACACCTCTGCCGTGCCGCAGCTCTCCGGCGACCGCGTCCCGACTTCCGGCCAGCCGCAACCACAATTAGATTATCGTCTCGAGCTGCGCGAGGGAGTCAACTTGATGGGATGGCTGCCGCTACTGGCAGCCATCCGACCGTGGTGTCTACTCGGGCAGTACTCCACTCTCGCAACCCTCTCCGCCCGACGACTGCGGCGTCAACACCTGTCGAGGATGACAGCGCTCCCGTGCGTAGTGTCACGCCGTCGTCTCCGACAACGGCTACAGCTACGGCGACTGCAGCGTACTCTACGCACGTCGACCAGAACGCGTGGCCGACGTACCGTCGCGCCGTTCTCTCTGCTCAGAGGCAGACGTCTCCCGCCGTCGCCATTGCCATACCTACTTCTTTTCCGGGTCTCGATCGTGACCCAGGGGACTGGAGGGACCTCCCATCCGTCCTGTGCCCCTTTCGTGTACTCTAGTACTACCTGATGTATCTACCATACAAATATACTTTGTTGAATATCTGCATCTGTCGAACAACGAGTCAGCGACAAAACAAGAGAGGAATGACAACGACGTGAGCGTACACTTACGGAATCGTAAATTACCCTGCGCGAGCGCAGAGTAGACTGGCTCTAATTAGAGTATGTACAAGCTACAAGCTACAGACATCGCACCTCTGATGTTTGTATGGAAAGTGTTATCAGCTCGGGAAACAAAGTCTTCTCGTGAAGACGACTTACCATGCAAGCATCCTACGCAGGCCGGGTAGACGGGTATCAAAGAGATCCAGCCTGATCGTAGGCAAACGTTAGAGACAAGTACGAAAAGCGATTAATATGTTTCTTACCGGTCCGAACCGCAGTAGTAGCGATTGCTGCCAAGATAAGTTCGACAGACATTGTCAGCGTCGTTCTAGACGTTGACGATGACCTTACCTTCGTCGCTGTGGAGATGCTCGACGTGCTCAAGGGCTGTGAAGGAGAAGAGACTGGAGGAAAGGAAGGGAGGAGAGGGAGGAGAGGGACGACAAGAGATGGATGATGGATCGAGAGGCGAGGACAGGTATTATACCCGCAGACGTTCGTCGGAAGCCCTGCGCCCCAATCTTCCATCCCACAATCGTCCCACTTGCACGCCGAACAAGTTCGCCGCGTTGCGTAAATCGGGTCGGAGTTACGACACTGCGCAGGTCCAGAAGACCTGCGCGTCCCGCAAACTCAGCAACATGGAGACTGCGCCTTCGTTAGTTTCTTCCAGTTAACGATGAGGGTGCACGGAGCGTTGGGGTGCTGTAGGCATTGTTCGGTCAGGTGCGAAGCTCGGCCTAAACTGCGGCTCCAGGTCAGAAGCGAATTCGGGCGGAGGAAATGATCACGTACTGGCAATAACTCTCATTTGGCCGTCTTGTTGCCTTGCCTGAATGGCCAACCTGTTCGTCTCGAGCTTCTGGTGTACATAGCTGACTGCGCTGTAATTCGCTTCTATTTCTCTCGTCTTCCCGTGGTAACCAATACCTGTAAAGTACCGTAGAAACAAGTTGTTTGCGAGCGACGAGTTGGGGAGCTTACGGCAGAACTGCGGCGGTCACGAGAAGCTAGTAAACCGGACGTTGTTAGCATCCGATCGCGTCGCGAGAAGCAGACTCGCGTACCTTGCAACTTCAAACCTCGGACGCGCAGTAACACTGCCGGTCAATTACGAGAGAGCCGTTGGATATTGTGAAGCTCGATCATCCGTGACTCACGCGGGGTAGGCTTCTGGCTCCATCGCAGCAGGTAGTCGAGGCCGATTGTCTGGAGAACGTATGGCGCGATATTGGACACTGCAAACACTGGATATTGCCCTCAATGCTGAGAAAGGATGTATCATCGTGCCAAGCACCGTACTGCGTCGCAAGACACAGAGACGTTCAAGTCGAAGTTACGTCTCCGAGCCACTAACCGCTGAAGAAGCACGGCTATCGTGCTTCGTAAGCGGTGAGTAATCCCGTATGCTGATTGCACGGACCGTTCCACGAGAAAATTCAACACGCATTCTGTACGGCCTGCGGAAGGACGGCATTCTCACTCGCGTCTCGCAACCGATAAACCTAAGAGTGGGTCAGTGCAAAAACGGAAACCTGTCAGCGGCGAAGCTCGCCTTCGATCGTTTACTCAACTTCGTCGCACTGCCTCTCGTACGTACTTCCTGACCACATCATAACACCGCAGCATCACCCCAGAAGTTTGCGGGACGGAACTCGAGACGGAGACTGCTTCCAGCTTCATTGCTTTCAGGTTACCGCAGCACTCAATAGACTGTTGGCTAATCTTGAGGGCATTGGCATTGGCACCTTGCTGACGGGCAACATCGGGCTATTGAGTTTCTACAGAACTCCGAGTGATAAAGGCTTGGTTAATCCAGTTAAAACAGCCATACCATGAATCTGGATGGAGTCGTGTCGAAGATGTCCGTAGAAGCGCGCGTCAATGATCGCTCTCGGGAACGCGAGAAGCGCCATCAAGACGTACCTGCGCGCAGTCAAACTTCTCCACGGTGATCTGAATCTCATAAATCTGGGGGAGGCAGTGACGCCTGTCCTGGCCATCAGAATCTGTGGACCACGTACCCAGTCTCCCGTCAGTCTCGTCACAGTGTCCACGACAGGACGTGGTGGACCGGGGTTAGCGTCCACTCTCCGGGCAGTACCCACAATCAGCGTTTACGGATAGATCTCGGATGATATGAACGGTAGGCGATGAGGGCGACGCGGATGATGGGTAGCAGAAGGATTTAGAGTGGTCCGGCGGTGATGCCATACTCACTGGCTGCAGGAGGTGGTACTCGCGCCTTCTCGAGTCCCCGGCTGGTGTGTACATCAGTAGAGTAGTTCGACAGAGCATAGAAATCCATTGTCACGCCAGAAACAGAGTATTGTTGAAGGGAGTATTGACAGGATATACCAAGTGTGCGGGCTGATTTGGATCTGGAACGCACAGCGTAGCAGATGGATGTAGTATCCCGATACATCGGGACGCGAGCGTACACTTGTATAGGACGTGGGGCGGAGGAAAGAGGAGAACAATTCCGTATATTCGCTGACATCCAAACCACGATCCTGAGAAGACACCGCGCAATCCGAAGCCACATGCCTCCCTCAAGTTCATGACACAAAAAGTATTACATACTGGTCTCTGCTCCGTTACCAAGCCATATCGCCTGCTTGCGCAAGCCCTTGCACCAACTCAAGTCCGATTGCGAACACCGACCCTTGCAATGCCTCCTTCGCATCCAAGCACCCATGACTTTCGGCACACATCCAGACAGTCGAATCGGGTAATTCGGCAGGCGGAGACTCCAGGTTTTGCTGCAGAGGACGTTCAGAATCAGCCACAGAGTATCTCGCCGCAGTCGAGGTGCAACCGTCGAATGAAGCTTGAGAACCAGCAGTATCAAAGCCACAGTAAGCAGGCAGATATTGCGAGGTCAAGGAGAGACGGAGGTGGTGGTGAGAGTCGACGTCCAGGAGCAGGCGAAAGGAAAGGACAGAGGAGGACGATCGGACGCTGTCATGGACAACGCCACAATTTGCGCTCCGACTCTAGCAGCTTCGCAATCAGTGAATCTCAAGCTCTTGCCGCTCATCTTCGTTTCTCAGCTTCACCCAGACTCGACGCTTGCTGTTGCCTCCTGGCTTGTGCCGGTCCAGTTCTTTTTGCGACATAACTCTTGATGTATCTGCGCAGTAACCTGTCTCCGCAATACTCTCTAGGTCTTCCTCGCCACTCGTTCGAAGATCGTTACGCCGCGACTCGCGAGCAAGTGACTGTGGCGCTGCGTGGTTTCTGATCGCAGTTCTGGTTCTCGTATACTACTGGGTGCCTCGCTTCAGAGTTCAGTATAACATGAAGTCAGCATGTCATTGACAAAGGCGACCTGTCGACCGAGGTTCTGGATCAAGCAGATTGTATACCGGAGATGAGTAAGTACAGCATATCTATCATCATCTAAAGCTTCAACTGCTAACATATGCAAGCCATTCCTTAGCAGATGTCTTCTATAGTCCACAAGTGAGTAAATTCCTCTTATTCAGATCTACCAGCAATAGGAGTACTTGTAGATTAGATTGTGTATCTAGACGAGTTAGACCAGACTGTGGTCTCCCGGAGACCACTGGACCCAATAAATTACGGGGTGGCTGATGTGAGATGACAGTCAAATAAATCTGACACCGTGATTGCACTTTGATTGGACGGAGACCGGCACTAGTGAAAATACTTGTTTCAGAGCTTAATAAATGTCTTACGGCACTTTGTCTGAGTCCGAAGCTCACATTGGCACTCACAAACTCACATTCAAGCCCCAGTTTACTGTTCAATGTCACAATTTGCAGGCAGCATAACAGAAATGGCCAGACAACATACAAAAATATTCGAGACTGAGTAAAGGCACTGGCAGAGGGTGGCGTAGAATTACAGAAATTCAGTGCCCGCCTCTGCCGGTGGCTTGAATCAGTCCCCGTAATTCAATTGTCGGACTTCCTGTGGGGGCATCTAAGGAGACATGCAGCCGGAGAAGTCAATCCTTGCCGGTATAAGTCGACATTTACATACATTATGCAACATCGGAGATGCCGTTTCCCTAGCACCTGAGTTCCCCGTCCCATGAAATATAAGCACTTACCTTGCCAACAACCCGTCCTTACCCGTCCTTATGCCCAAATCATCCCCCACCTCCTCTAATCCATCTTTCCCTCCATCCTGTCACCCCCCGGGCCCACATCGATGCATCGCACACGCATCCTGTCGAGGTGGATTACCTCCAGCCATCCATCCTCGGCGGAGAATGTTGGTGGACTTGTAATATCTGCCCTAGTGGGACGGCTTTCAGCACATGCACAGAAGTCATGTAAAGCACATGTTTAACTTTTTTTACCTGGTTGCTTTCTCACTCGGTGATTCTCCGTTCCCCAGCGTCGTCCAAACGGAAGGCCAACGTTCTCGAGCCGCCAACGAGCATACCAGTCCGCGTCGAGAGAGCCAGAGCCCCTTCACTTAAGGCAAGCGGCCTCGCCTATAGCCGTTCAAGCTGTCTGAACAGTAAGGAATAGTCAGCGTCGTCAAAAGTCGTCGGTAAGCCAGCAAAAAGTCGGCGAGGACGAAGAGGAGGAGCGAGAGATCGATAGCGATCGAGTGAGGGAGTGGCTGTGTAGCGCACGTGGGCTCCGTTCAGTGAGTGCGACGCCTTCATGATCGCCGCTTTCGTCGTGCTTACTTCGACGCAGCAGACCAGCGCCTACCACCGCTCACCGTCTCCGGTCCTCTGGCGAGCAATTGTGTTTCATTCAAGTGCTGTAGTGCGTCATGGGCTCTCTGTTGGCCCTCTGTGACGTGTCGGCGGCTGCTTCGAGCTTTCGGATTCGAGATAGGCGATGAGGACGCCTGAGCGCTACGGTATGTCTTACTCTCACCGTTCTGCGATTTCCGAACTGAATTTGTCCGAATAGACTTTTCTGAAGACTCTGGTTGGATTTTCTGGCGTTATCGGGGCGTTTGGATGCATGCGGGCGCCTTGCAGCATGGAGAAGTCGACGTTCAAGGTACGTCTTAGTTTCTCGAGTCACTGTGCCTTGTACGGAGCTGAGACAACGGCTTTAGATTTGCGTGGACTTTAGTTCTTGCATGAGGATCTGCATTTCGGTGGCCGGGTCCCGAGCCGATTGTCTGAGGGCTTGAAAGAGACGCGATACGCAGACGTAGAGGATGCACGGTACGCCTCGTTCAGTCGAATGGAGATATTTCGTGCTCACAATCTATCCTTTTTGATTTAGAATCGCTTTGCTCAACTTCGGTGTGGACTTCTGGGGCAGCTGGACCCAGAATATGACGACAACGGTTGGACTCGGGCTTTCCGCGCGCTGTAGACAAGGTATGTCTCGCAGAATTGGTCAGCGCGTTCTCTGCTTACACACGTATCAAATACAGACTTCAGCCTGCAACGCTCATAAATTGGTCGTGTCTCGGCGGCCGTAGGCCGCGTTCTCGAGACTCAGCGAGGGTTATTGTCGCCGGGTGGAAGGAAAGAGCAAAGATCGGCACGCCTTTGGTCAATAGGTATGTTGTTCTTGCGTCGATAGGCTCGAATTACCCTGACCTCGGTGTCACACCGTTTCCCAGCCTCTTCAGGTCTCTTCGAGCGCTCGTACGGCACGGCGGCAACAGCCCGCTTCCTTTTGCGGTCAAGATGGATGGCATGGAGGGTCGGGTGGCCTCGTCCCGTCGAGAGAGAGCGAGGGAGTGGTTTCTGAAGAGTTGTACTGTTATGGCGCGTGGTTCTTCCACCCTCCTCGCATTGTTTCACTTATTCATATATTCTGCCCGATCTTTACAGCTCAAACGAGTTCAGATAATAGCGGCCATGTCCTACCCCGACTCCATTGCCCCTCGCCTGTTTCGCTCTTGGGCGAGTCTATGAACGGACCCCCGGCGTTCCCTTTCCTCGACATGCCGACACGAGAGATCGACAGCCCGCGAGCTGCGTTCTCTCCGTCGACATATCCCTCCCGCTTTCGACACCACCGTGCGTATCCACTGACGCATCGGCGCCCTGTAAGCGACGAGGTGCACCTCCCTGCCACACTCCCGTGTTCGCGTGGACTTCGACGCCATATATCGACGCCCCGCGAGCGGGCCCGCAGGGCCTCGTGTCGGCAACCTATTGGAACTCGGCAACAGGCTGTGCGAGGAACGGATGGTGCGTGGTTTTTACACCCTCCTCGCGTCATTTCACTTATTCATCTATTCTGCTCGATCTTTACAGCTCCAACGAGCCCATACAACAGCAGCCGTCTCCTACCCCGATCCCATTGCCTCCTTCTCGCGTGCCACGCTCCCTTTAGGGCGCGATTGCGTTCTCGACGAGCCTATGAACGGACTCCCGGCGTTCACTTTCCTCGAGCCGCCGACACGACAGATCGACAGCCCGCGAGCTGGGCATTCTCTCCGTCGACATGTCTCTCCCGCCTTCGACACCACCGTGCGTATCCACCGACTTATCGGCGTCCCGTAAGCGACAACGTGCACTTCCCGCCAGAACGTCGACGCCGACACCATATATCGACGCCCCGCGAGCGAGGCCGAAGGGCCTCGTTTCGCACAACCTATTCGACCTCGGGGGCGGCTGTGGCGAGAGAGACCGTAAGGTCTCGTCTCTCCCCGTTAGGCCTCTTCGCCGCCGTCGATCTCTTGGCATATAGAGGCCGCATTGCCGGGTCCTCGCTGCTCTACCTCTCGACAATCGACTATACACCCCGCCGGGCATCAAAATACCGATATGTCTGACTCCCGCGAGCGAGACCTGCACGCCTGCCGTCAACGTCGCGAGTAGTACCAGCGTGGTACATTTGTACCTCCGCGTTCATGTCCAGTCTTCACCATTCCCCGACGGCGTTCTCTTCGACACGCCTCTGTGCATCAATATAGCGACGTATCGACGTCCGGCGAACGAGGCCAAAGAGTCTCGCTCTCGCTCCTCGACGCCCGACTACGCAGCCCGGTCACATCAAGCTCGGCACGGGTCGACTTCCCGCGAGGCCTCCCCGCCGCTTCGCGTTCACTCCACGCATCGACGCCCGGCGACCGAGGCCAGAGTGTCTCGTTCTCGCTCCTCGACGCCTGACTGCGCCTGCCGACATCAAAGTAGGGACGGCTCGACTTCCCGCGAGGCCTCCCCGATGCTTCGCGTTCACTCCACGCATCGACGTCCGGCGACGAGGCCAGAGTGTCTCGTTCTCGCTCCTCGACGCCGGACTACGCAGGCCGCTCACATCAAACTCGGGACGGATCGAGGCCTCCTCTCCTCGCCGCTTCGCGTTCACGCCACGCATCGACGTCCGACGAACGGGGCCAGAGTGTCTCGTTCTCGCTCCTCGACGCCCGACTGCGCAGCCTGCTGACATCAAAGTAGGGACGGATCGAGTTCCCGCGAGCGAGGTCGCGAGGCTCCCTCCTCTCCCCGCCGCTCGCATTCGACTCGGCTCTTTCGCGTCCACTGCGCGCTGCCCCTGCCCTGTCTCGACAACGGTGACAGAGGCTACGCCTTCACGCGTCCGCTCTACGCCGGCATCCGTTACATCGATATACAGCCGCTCGGCGTCGTCCCCCGTCTTATCCCTTTGCTCATCGATATCACGACGGATCGACGTCCCGCGAGGGACGTCCTGTCTTCGACTCTTGTTCACCAGCAGCATTACCGCCCCGGACAATCTTTACGGCGACTATATACATTCACGCCCGGCGAGCGGGGTCCTCTGCCCTCCACGCTCGACTACACTGCCCTCGCATCTCGACACCGGCTGGCCCAGAGACGCGGCGCAGCAAGTTTGGCTCCCCCTCGGACGACGATATAGGTATGGATCGGGCTCCCGCGAGCGCTGTCTCGATGCCCTCGCGTGCTCGACTGGGCGCGACGTGTTTGACATGCGAACGTCCTCGGTGATCGAAGGATGTCCTGTGCGCGGTGGAGGTGAGTCTTCTCTTTACGGTGAGAACGATATGAGCTCACGGATGCCTTCAGACACGCGTACTGTCGACGCCGGCGCTGAGTAGCGAGGTTTCGATGGAAGTGCAAATTGGAGGAGGCGTGCGCGGGCGAGAAATGTGCAGCAAACGGGCAGGTGCGTATCCGAGATTTTCGGAGTGAACGGGAGCGAGCTAACGCACCTGCAGCAATCTCGACCCTTCCGACAATCCACGCACCGCGCTCCCCTCTCGATATCATGGCCTCAGAAACGGTGAGTGTTTCGTACAATTTGTAGTGCATACAGACCTGCTAACTGCTATCTCACAGCGATAACGTACTGCCCTCCCAACCACCTCGCGGGCTTAAAGTCGCCGCGGGAGCAGCATGTGCGCGCGAGTACCAGGTGGTGGAGACTCGACAGGGAGTGAGGGGAGGGCGGAAGGGGAAGTCGTGAAGGCTTTGGCGTCCCCCCATGTCACGGCAGAAAAGCCACGCCCGGTGCTGGCGGAAGCGGGAGGTGGGGAATATCGTGTGTGTAGACGAGTGCAAGTCAATGGATCGGGCATGTAGGCCAAGAAACAATGCGGGGCGTGGAGGAGAGCCGAAGACAGCGCGGGGAAGACGGGCGTGTACTAGACCAACGCGAGAATACAAACGCAGCGAGTTAGCCCGTGAAGACCTCACTCTAGGGCCGGGCTTGTGGTACCTAGCACAATCCCCCTCCAGCACGTTGGTGCAGACCAAACAAGACCGGGGCAATTAGTGGCAGTGCAGACGCGATCGGGCCTCGTACTCCAAGTATCACGGTGGTCGTCGAGGAGACTGGTGGTTCACTGGACAGCTGCACCACAGCGACCAAACAGGAAGGCGGCGGCATTGCGATTCGATTGCGACGCTAACCAGGGGTTCGACCACGGCGGGGACGCGCCCCCCTTTACATATAAGTTATCCTTTTCCCTGCCTGGTGCGGTGCTCAAGCTGCCTGCTACTGTTCGACGACGCTCCCGACGACAGAGACGATCACGCTCTAGACGACAGAGGCGATTACGACGGAACCACGAATGGAATTCCCGACGTACCCTGCGTCGCTCGATGACCGCGCCACCTCGACATTCCATGATTCCGACTATGTTACATCTGCGGATTTTCTGCGCAAAAGCAACTATGCATCGTTCCGCACCATTTCATGTCCAGAGGCCGATGAGCAGTCTGCATTTTACTTTGGCTTGCAGTCTCCTAGAGAGACGAAGGATGAATTCAGCTCCTTCCTCTATCTCGACCTCGCCGAGTCGAGCTCGAGTCTGCACCGAAAACCCTCGACGACGCAGGGCAGATCCTTCCTGACGGTGACTTTGCCTGATGTCGAGTAGGTCTCTGTTTCATGTCTCCGAAAACTAGCTAAAGCTGTGCGCTTAACAGAGACTTCGCGCGGACGCCATCCCCAGACGTCACAGACGTGTTGTCTGCTACGCTGTGCGTATTCACCGCCATCCCCTCGTATATCTTGCTGACGCCCATGCAGGCTGTTCGCAGATACCGACGCCTCACCGATGCCTTCTCCCACCACGCCCTCTCGCCGGCGCTCACGCGACCGTCTGCCCTCGCCCAAGCCCGCTCCATCGTCCCTGCTCCCTCCTGTCCCGAGCAGACGACACCTTCGCCCCTTGAACCTCCCCTCGACCCGTCCTCCTGCTCCACCCGCCCCCGCCTCCCCGTCTGTCTCCTCCCACTCGCACTCGCACTCGGCGCCGTCCATCCTGTCGCCCAGCTCCGCCTCCTTCCTTCTGAGCCCACGCACGTCCTTCTTGCCCTCCTTCCCGACCCCGCGGCGCTCGCGGACACAGGACAGCGCCAGCGCGAGCACGACGAAGCGGGAAAGCATCGCCTCGTCGTCCCTGACCAGAGGCGCCTCGGTCACCTCGCACCAGCGCCGCGCGAACCGCTCGAACGCGCTCGCCTGCCTCGAAGGCCGCGCGTGCAACCCGCACCGCATCTCGCGCACCAAGACGAACTTCATGTCCCTGTCCGACGACGAGGACGACGCCGAGGCCGACGACGAGATCGCGGACTTTGTGCAGGAGAAGGCGCCGAGTCAGCGCGACTCGATCCACCTCCACGAGGCGATGCTCCTGGAGGACGAGGACGTCGTCATCCCCGCCTCGCCCAGGTGCTCCGGCCGGCTGCGGTCCCACTCTCGGGCCCAAGCGCCCAAGATCCGCTCGCGCGCCAACACGCTTCTGCTAAGCATCACTGTTCCTGACGCTGCGACTTCACCTTCGAAAAAACCGCGGAGCAGGAGCGGCACGCTTGAGTCGTGGTTCCCACCCTTCGCGGACTTTATTGACTTTGCGGACGACGAGGCCAGCAAATGGCGGAGTTTCGTGGAGGTGGGGAGCCCCTGAGGCCCCTGTTCGTCTATCGAGCGCGTCTACAGAGTGGGGTGGCCGGTCCACTTCCTTTCGCCGCACATCACCTCTCATCGCATTGCATCTCACTCTGAGCTCAAAATTCTCTGCATTCGCATCTTGTTGTTTGTAAAACACACGTACCGCTCGCTCTTTGGTATCCGAACCCCGCTGCCTGCCACTCCCTAATGCTGCACACTGTTTCATCCTGTATTAACGGACTATCACCCTATACATACTGTGCACTATATAGCTACTACCATTCCTTATATTCCTCTACATATCCGACTAATCACGCTCCCTACTACATAGTCATACGGCCTGTCGTGCTCGTTGTGTCTTTATTCTTTGCTATGCAATTTAACTACCGAGTTGCAGTCTATATCTCGTGCTCTGCCTGGGAAGCCTTCTGCCCTTCCCGTCGCAAACATTCATGACTGCGAGACGATGCGGAATAGAGTATATCTGCTACGGAAATTACCACATAGCGCTTGGCGGTGTATCGTCGTTCCAAGTACCGGGGTGTTAAATTTCCAGAAAATGGCTGGTAATCCCTGTAGCAGAAGCTTCAATAACGCCTTGTCTTCAGTCTACTATGTCCTTTCAAACGTGTCGAAGCGCGCCAATATTAATATAATCGGTCGGATCGACAGCCACTGCTAGTACTGAATAATATTGAATATTGACGTCTGCATCAACATTATGATTCAGACTGACGTTTGACTTCGCTTCCGATGCAAGTGAGATTGATTTGATGCCAGGAACCTTGGTGGCTTGTGGCGCCGACATCCTGCGGAGGGGATAAAGAATTTCCTCGGGAACGTGGACCTTAACCCGAGCGACGTATCGGACGCGGAGTAGCAACGTCCTCGAAGGCGATGAGTTTCGAACTGATGCCCGCCATGCGTGCCTGAGGCGGACGTTCCGAACGCCGGATGGCATGGCACAATTGGAGAATGAAGGGAAGACGTACGTGAGGCGACGAGAGGTCGAGGAACCTAGCGCATTCGTAGATATCCCCAGCAACTTGACGCACGAAACCTGGGAGAAAAGGGAAACGAGTATCCATAAACTGGCTAGAGTCTCCCGCAGTGCGAGTTGTACATGAGACTGTAATGAGAGTGCTAGAAATACAATTCACGACAAAACGTCTAGCAGCGAGCCCGACCCGCGCCACCAATAAATAACAGTTGAATCATCTCTCGCAGACTAGTCCCCAGAAACTGGAGCCTAATCCCAACGACGGACGCGGGCCATACCCAGCTTTTGCTTGCGGGAGGCACCGTTGGCGGCACCGTTGTTAGCACCGCCCCTGTTGGCGGCACCGTTGTTGGCAGCGCCCTTGTTGGCGTTACCGCCCTTGTTCGCGCCTCTGTTCGATCCAGACGTAGCCTTGGCACCCGCAGCGGTCGTAGTGGCCGCAGCAGCCTTCAGGCCGTCAGTCGCAGTGGCAACTATCCGTCAAACGAAACGTCAGAAGCAAGAAAGGACAACAGAGCTCAGATACGCACGCTCGCCCATGAGAGAGTTGACGTTGGCGGTGTTGAAGAAACCGACACCGGCGTTGCCCAAGTTGACCGAGGTCGTCTGGCCAGAGGCGAGGAAGGCCGCGGCGTCGGCGTTGGCCTTGTCGGTGATCTCCTCATCCTGGCCTTCCTTCCCGGCGTCAATGTTCTGGGCGTTAGCCAGGACTTGGATCGCGCTGTTGACAGCAAGGTTGACGGCCTTCTTCAAGTCGATGGCCTGCTGCTCGGTCAGGACGGCATTCTTTGCCACGGTGGTCGAGTTTCCACCCTTGGCGCTGAAGTCGTTCTGGCCCGCGATGTTGTCGATCGGGACTAGCGCACAACAATGAGCTCATGTAGCAGCGGTGAGAGACGGCTATGGGACTTACTGTCGAGGGCGGTGCCGGTGACGGTGCCGAGCTCGTCGATCAGCTGGGCGGTCAGGATCTGCCTCTTTTGCTCGATGCTCAGGTCCAGGGCGTTCCTCTTCACGAGCATGTCCGACAGCTCATCCAGAGACGCAAGCGAGCGCGAGCTGAGAACGTTGCTGCGCTTGTTCGCGTTGTTCTTCTTAGCCCCGTTGTTGTTCGCCTTGCCTGCCTGACCCTTATGGCCCCTCTGCGCAGCGGGGGTGATGGTGGACTTGGCCGCGGAACCGCCCTTGGTCGAGGTAGCCGCTGTGTACGGTCAGTGAGAAGGTGAGAAACTGATCTCACAAGAGTTGCTTACCCATAGACACGGCAACGCAACCACCGAAAGGACCAGCGCCGTTCGCGAAGGACGTGCTGTTCTCACCACCGTTGTTGATACGGACCAAGCAAGCGTTGTTGCCAGTACCCCCCGTGCACTGAACGTTTTTAGGCATCTGGAGGGTAAGGAAAGAGTTGGCAGGGCCATTGCTGAGACAGGAGTCAGTACGGCTGGGCTAGTTGGTTGTTATAGACGTACTGCAGGAGACCATTGCTGCCCGGAGGCTGCGACATGACGGTGGCAGCGACCCACGTCTTACCCGTGCCGTCAGCGTTAACCTCGGCAGTGAAGGGTCCTCCACCGTCAGCGTTGACCTGGTGGATACCAAGAGTCAGCGTGCCGTTGGAGGGGACCTGGGGCAGGGCGCCGTTGCTGGCTTGCGCCTGGTTCTTCATGGCTGTGGCGATGTCAATGCTGCCACCCATCAGAGTGGAACCGCAAGGGTCTGGCGAAGGAGTCAAATGAGCAACAGTTTAATAGAAGAGTCCTGGGTTGACGTACTCGTGTTCAAGTCCTTGAGGACAGGCGTGTCAAGCTGGAATGGCTGCTCGGTCGTCCCGTTCCGTGGGATGGAACCGGTGGTGTCTTTCGGACAATTATAAGTTAAAATACGTGAAGGACTATTTGCTATGGATAGACATACCGACACCAAAGGACATGGCAGAGACGCCATTCGCGCTTTGCACGGATGAGATGAAAGCGTGACCATAAGCCGTCGAGGCCAGGAGAGAAAGGACAGCGATGCTCTTGATCATTTTGAGAGATTCAACGAAAGGCTACGGGATGAACTTGGTGGAAAAAGGACCAGCCAGCCGGGATACACGTTTCAAGATGAAGGCGAAAAAAAATGACCAGCACAAGAGGAGAGAACGGGACAGAAGGCGTAGCCCAGCTACCAAACTTGCGCGGATGGAGGAGAGGAGGGGTGAGGAGGATTCATCTCGAAGGAGCTCTATAAGTACGGCTAAACAGTTGTCTGCGTAGTAACCCGAGCCGAGAACCGGCCCTCGCCCAAGAGACGATGCGGCTTCCGACCGTCGTGCCGGCTGCATCGTTGCCCGCCGAGCCAAGATGTAATCTGTCAAGATAGGCGTTAACTGCTACCGCATTCCAGTGCCGCTTTGCAACGTTACCTGGCCATTGTGAGATTACAGAGCACGTGTCTATGTCGACTAGAGGCAGCCCTCGTCCTCCGATGCCTGACTTCGATAGTCGACTCAGAGTTACTTGTACGTATCCTACGAGACGTGATCAGAAAGTGATGGGCTACAGGAGTTCGCCGTGGGATCAATATACCATCGGAGGTTTTCTTCCTTCCTCTCTGCGTTACGCAGAGTCAAGAGGCCTGCTGTACATCATCTTTGTAGGTTCCATAGGACATAGTTAATTCAGACTACTATCTATTATTTGCGTCGACCACTGGTAACATTGGCCAACTTCAAGCCTACCACTGCATACTCGTTTCTGCCGCAATTTGTATTATGTTGCCAGCAGCGAAGCCGGTTGCTCTACGGCTTCATAATCCTCGTCGAGGTCCATGAACTCTGATCCGACCGTCTACACATGTGCTCCTGTGTTCCCCTTGCCAACGAGGAATCCCGTCGTCGGTAGGATTACAGTTTGATTGATCCCGCACACAGGAAGGAGTAGGGAAGCCGATAGCATAATGCCAATCATTGGACGAAGGTACGAAGGGCCATCAACCATAGACAATGCGTTACGTGGTCGTGAACAAACTTGAAGGACGTCTTAGATACAGGAGCGATTGTATCGTATCGTTCGTGGAATATTTGGAAAGGAGTGAAATCTCATAGTCAACGTCTCCAGCAACAACGGACTGCCCAGTCGCCCCTGACTGGGAGGGTCCTTCCATGGATTCAAAACGGTAAACACCACCGCCGGCATCCTCTAGGACCCAAAGGCCAGCACGTGACGGGCGAAGCACCATCCCTCCAATGCGCGCGCAGCACGAGCTCTACCAATTAACCAACAGTGGCACTCAGACGTCAAGGATGACAACGCAAACAAAGCCGACGAATAGGAGGAGCAGCAGCAATCCCGCAAAGGCGAGGACAAATGCTGTTAAGACGCCAAGGATGATGAGGAGGCCCAGCACAGCCACTGCCGCCGCCAGTATCTCTCTCGTGTCTTCGGATGCGGGGTGAGAAGTGCTTGGCTGGGTGCTAGCAGCGACAGTGGTCTGATGACTCATAGCCAAGGCTGGAGAATTCGAGAGAGAGGTTACTGGTCCGTATATCGCGCGAGACGTGACTCGCAAACATACCTAGTCCTCGTTTCCTGGAGATCTCGTCGAAAGCCCGGGTAACGTCGTAGGCGTACTGGGATTTCTGTTGGCTGTCCGTCATGGTCGCAATGGTGAAGACGGTGGGGATGGATGTCACAGGATAGAGAAATCGGAAGCGGGGAACATGTAGACATACTACCAGGCTCCTGCTCGGAGCGACGCAGCAAACCTTGTATGGCACCCCAGCATGAGGTAGCTCGTCGATCCATGAGTCTGAATGCTCCTCCAAGCGCTCGGTTATTAATAGGAACAACGCCACGCCGCGCCCTACGAGCATTGAAGGGACCGCATTCGGACAGCCTCAACCAGCATGCATGCTTCACTAATGCTCATACCTAAACGCGGACGTTGAATGCAGTAGACGCCTGATAGGAGTCGAACGAACAATGAAGGTCAAACATGACACGGTGCGTATCTTTAGATTCAGACTATAACTCACACAGGTTCACACGGATCATAGCAGTGCAGCGCATCTAATCAGATACCTTGCTTGTCCCAGGAGGAGCATATTGGTCTTCTGGCCACGCCTGAATTAGACACAGAGCTTTCGCAGAGTCCACCGGGACGAGGACGACACAGACCAGAACGCTCGGCAGTTCCCGAGCCAATCAAGGAGACGCAGACCAGTCCTCAAGCTCTCTTGCTCCGAACAAGTTGTTCTTCAGCTCGTACCTGTGTCAGCATACGGTCAATGTTGGCGCCCGGGGTTTTCCAAGTCAGAGGAGTTGAGCAGCACTCCAGACCAATGAGCATGATACAATTACGACTAGGTACAGCTCTAAGCATGTGGCTGGTCCGGAGGGCTACCAGATAAATTCAGGTAAGTGGTGCCGTTCGCATAAGAAGCTAATACACGAACTCATGGGCTCGTCATGATGCCTGAGCGTCTACTTCGCGAGACTCAAGAGCTTCGGAGACAGACGTCCCACTCGCCCTCGCGTCCAGGATCAACTTCTTAGTGCTCTCAATCCGCGCCTCCCTCTCCGATCTCGCCAGCCCAATTTTCCTCAAGATCGCCGCCCTATTCGGGCCCGCCCCGGACCACTTCCAGGTCGCGTGGCTCGCGTTCTTCCTCGTCATCCGCAGGAGGAGGAAGTGGCGATAATCTCTGGTCTTCTCCATACCGAACTTGTCCTCAAGCCACTGCTGGCGCGCCTCTCTGTCTTTCTCGTTCATGTCCTCCACAGCTAGAGGATAGTAGAAGGGATCCACGAGGCCGACGACAGCGCGCTTGTAGGTCTTGTAGCTCTTCGTTGTGAAGGTGTATGTGCGGGGGTCTCGGTAGATGGGAGAGAGATAGTTGTCGGTGTGGATGTAGGTAGTCTTCACTCCGTATACAGACAACAGGTAGCTGCGGATATCCGTCTTCGTGATGGACTGGGGTAGGCGGAATGTCGCCTCGTATGGATTGTAAGCGTGCCCCGGGCGAGTATGATTCCTCACCAGGCGGAAGAGGACATTGGGGAGGTACACCTTTTGGCCGACGATCCTGGCCGTTCCCGCATCCTTCCCCTTAGTGTCCTGGACAATACCTCGTATTCTGGTACGACGGGCGTTCATCTGGTCCAGCCACTCCTTCTCTGTGTACTCGTGCGATCCATCTCTCGTAACCATCTCTCCGAGAGCGCGCAAACGGGTGTACCGCTCGTGTTCTGTTGGTGTAGCGCCGGAAGGGAGCGCATCGGAGAATCCTGGTGGCCGCTCGTGTGTCCCTTTACGCGAACGTCGTTCTCGGACTGCGCGAGGTGCAGAGGCGGTTCTAGCAGCCTTCGCTGGCGGTGGGAGAGTAGCGTATGACCGACTGAAGCATTTTGAGAGAGCCTGCATGATTACGCTGGAGCCGACCAGCGTGCAGGAACTTGGACTTCGAAAATGTAAAGCAGCTACTTGTATTTGCTTTTATTTGTCCGTAGTGGCAGTTGGCTTGTTACAGTGCCGCACGTTAAGTAGGCCGCATACTCTCTAGTTCCATCACTGACGCTGGCAGCGAGCGTGGTCTCGCTATACAACTACCCTGCTTTTTGAACAACCGCTGTACTGAGCTCGCCCCAGCCTCATAACTGGACTAATACGACTTCGCCTCTCCGCAGGCGCCTGCCCAGCATGGCATTCTCGCTCTTCAGAGTCTTTCGATTCTTGCGGTCAATATGTGTCCCCATGACGGCAATCATTGGATTCTCCGTCCTACTCACTGTGATATTCATTCTCTATCAACCGACTCCTGGACCTGGTGAGCTGCAGAGGCTAGGATGGCAATCCTGGGACTTGGTATCTGCCGACATTCCTACCGGCTCGCAAGATGATACTACGAGCGTACCTCCAGCAGCACCCGGAGATACAAACGAGGGAGTAGATTGGTGGAATGTGACCGTGCCAGAGGGTGCCAAGGTGGATAGTGCCAGTCTACCGCTGGATGTCTGGAACCCTCTGCTGCCCCATGATACTGGTTGTAAGTACACACGGTGCTATATCTAAACTATTTAACGTGCCGTCACTAGTGTCGGAAATTTCGATTGAGAGGTGTATGATCAACCCAAAAGTCGCCAACAGTATCTGCAGACCAGCCACTACTCCCGAACAGGATGCTATTAAGGGCAAATGGGTTCGTGTAGAACACGATCTGAATTTCCAGTCGGGGATGTGGTACCTGGTGGGTCTATTCAGTATTACTATATAGTACTGGTCTGATGACTCCTCAGAACCTTTGGTACCGCCGCACGCGCCGTCTGGACGTTCCTCTCACAACCGAGATCAAACTCCTTCCCGCCTCAGAAATGCCTCCCGCCGTAAACCCACCCTACGAATGGCACAAAGTTGAGCGATCTATCCGTGACGGAGTCCCCCGCACCCCATCCCTGTACCTCTGGTATAAAACAGGCAAGACCACACGGGAAATGACCGTCAAAGGCGGCCGGGACGACTACATCACCGAATTGGATGTCCTCTACGGCGACTCCCGGAACTGGTGGGGCTTCGAAAAAGCCGACACGCCGGTCTTGGAGAGCGATGGGCGCAAGGAGAGCGTCTGGGTCACGTACCGCAAGAAATACCAGGCCCCGCCCAAAGCGCAGCCTCTCCACTTCTCGCACGATGGGCGGTTCAAGGTCCTTCAGGTAGCCGACTTGCATTTCTCCGTCTCCACGGGTGTGTGTCGGGACACGCCCGCGCCGTGCCACGACTCGGATAACCGCACGACCTCGCTCATCTCGCGCGTTCTCGCTGCAGAGAAACCCGATCTGGTCGTCTTCACGGGCGACCAGCTGAATGGGCAGGGCACGTCGTGGGATGCGAAGAGCGTGCTGGCGAAGTTCGCTGCGGCGGTGACGGACGCGGGCGTGCCCTGGGCGGCGGTATTCGGGAACCACGATGATGAAGACGGGGTTAGCAGGGCGGAGCAGGCGAAGTTGTTGCAAGCGATGCCGTATAGTCTAGTGCAGCCCGGTCCGAAGGATGTGCATGGCGTTGGAAATTATGTGTTGAAGGTCAAGTCCGCGGATGCGTGAGCACCTAACCCTAAGCGCGCTGCTTCTTGGGCTGACATTCTTGATCGCAGATCCAAGACGCACTTGTTGACACTCTACTTCCTCGATTCGGGTGCCTACTCGTCAGGCACGTTAGACTGGTTTGGGTTCTGGCATCCAACGGAGTACGACTATATACACCAGGCAAGGCTGCTCTACACTCAGACTGGGTGTCTTGGACCTAACAGCCTTTCAGAACCAGATCGATTGGTTCCTGCAAGAATCGTGTATGTTGTATCATGGAGTATTCCTTGCTCTCTACTCACGTGCCTTCGTGTCACAGCCTCCATTAACGCGATCGAGCGTCCGTTCACGCCTGATGACGCGAATGACTTTGGCGACATCTGGAAGCGACAGTCGACTGACCAACTCACGCCTGACGCCAAGAGGCTAGCGAAACCGAACGCCCTGGCGTTCTTCCACATTCCTCTGTTCGTCGAATCCGCACTCTTCTCATCTGAACGATCGTCCTTACTGACCGTCGCATCGTGTCTCCAGACAAGAGTCTTACGATGACCCAGACACCAACCCATCGAACTCACAGCCTCTCGACGTGGGTATGCACGGACTCGAGCCGAAGGGCTCAGCAAAGAAGAGTGATGGGTTCTTCGAGAAGGCGTTGCTTGCGGCGAAAGAGAGCGAGCATGTCGCTGGGGGTGGCGTGAGCGAGGTCAAGGTTGTTGGAAATGGGCATTGCCATAGTAAGTAGCGGTCGACGTGCCATCCCTTCTGGCGTGATGTGCTGATTTTGTGGATAGTTACAGAGAACTGTCGGCGGGTTCGCGGGGTGTGGTTATGTTTCGGCGGGGGAGCGTAAGTTAACAGTTGGAATTGCTCCACTGGAGTATAACGTTGATCTTCTGAATTTCCAGCTCTTACTCTGGTTATGGCAAAGTTGGGTACGTCCGTAGTCCACATTTCCTGTCACGCGACCGCTCACCTCTTCTTTGAATAGCTTCGATCGCCGCTTTAGGATCTACGACATCTCGGACTATGGCGAGACTATCAAAACGTACAAGAGGACGGAGCAGGACGAGATTGTCGATGAGATGGTTCTTGCGGGCAAGGGAGCAGCGCCCCCGTACGAGGGCGTCACTCGCTGAGAGGAGGTTATAGACTGTATTCATGTATGTACTATAGGTGCGGACAGCTACTGCTTCGCTGTATCTCTATGTTCTCTGCGCGACGGTGCTCTTCCTGTTTTACAGTGATCAAGGAATAAGACGATGATACGACAGACCTTGGCTACCGCGATGACACAATTGGCCACGAGATTTAGTATCGAGGGTCGATAGATATTGGCGACACAAATACGGCGGTTTTCAGCTTCGGCCGTGCAGGGTGCTGCAGCAACATGTCCGAGGCAGCACGTCAGGGGAAGCGCAATAACCATCGCATAAAGGAGCCGAGGCTGCTGTAGGTCAAGATATCCGGATAACCGAATATAAATACTTCCCCGTGACGTCCATTTCGAACGCACCTAGGAAATGTGGACAAAGCCCCAAGACGATGAGCAGAGGGAGGGACCGACCCGAAAGCGTACGCCGCGATGTCTCAAGCAGATCAGTAGTGGCGCTGTCACCGCTGGGAACGAAAGCCCCCAGATGGTGGACCGGTATTTCAAACATACCATTCAATATTTGTTCTGAAGGGCAGACTTGGACTAGAGTCTCTTGCACAGAATGAAGTGGCGCTCCGTTGCTCCGTTTCGGAAGACCGGCATTTTTTGAGGCGACATATGCCGGTCAAAATAAAATGCTAGAAAACAAGCACAATTCCTTGAGTCATTTCTTGGAACACCCAGAAAGAAAGTGGCAGCATACCTGTAGCATCAAGGACGAGAAAGTAGCCAGCGACAGGACAATTGTGGCAAGCCTACGTAGGTTCTCGTGACAGTCACACGTCACACTTCAGGTATTAGGTCGGCGTATCTTGAACGTCGACGCCGACGTCGGCGACTTTGACCTCCCTTACCTCACTATGGCTGCCGTCAGGCAACACTCTGCACATGCTCATGGGCTTCCAGGACATTCATCGAGGCGCGACAACCATTCGGTTTCTTCAACGCACTCAGCATCATCGACATCAAGGGGAGAGCGGGGCGAACGGGAAGGGAGGAGGAGGGGAAATGTGCGTCTAGATGTCTCATATATGTGTCGCTGACCCTCAAGCGAAATGCTAGCCAGCGGTGGAATCAGCCGTAACCCGCCTGCTGGTGTCGATCAAGCAACTGCTAGAAGCCCTCACGTTATGGAGTAGTCAACAGATGACCGAGACGCAAGTCAGCGATGTTTATGTTAGATTGGGCAACGATTTCAATGCGGCTGTTGCTGCGTTCACTGCTTTTCACATCGAGATGACGTGCGTATGCGACATTTCGTGTATGAGACAGTTTTGCTGATTGTTCCATACTAGCGAGCTTATGTCCGTCCCGGAGGATCTACGCAGCATCCTAGAGACATGCCTAGCAGAAGAGGCAACTCCCGAGAACCTCGACACATATCTTCCCCAAGTCCGCGCTGTCATCACGAATTTATTGCAAGGTCTTCGAGGGAAACAGTCATTATACCGGCGGATAATGCAGGAACACAAACAGAAATCTGAATCATCAGAGCACGGCCACGAGCGATCCGAGAGTCGCTCGTCACGCTCTGAGAGGTCGTCGCATAGGGAAGGACAGAGTGCTCGTGTGCACCACTCCCGGAGCCTACCCAACAGCGAGCATGAGCGACGGGAGGAGGCCGCACGACGGAGCGCAACGTCCGCGCGGAGAAAGCAAGCGACCTCTACGCTCTCACAACCCCCCGCGACTGCTGATGACGAGGAGACCTTCGTCGGGGGCTTCGTCTCTCCTGCCCGGGCACCTTCGGGAGACGGTGACTTACCTCCTCCGCCTGATCGCGCATCTGTACCCGTTCAGCCGAGCCCGCACCGACGCGCCCAGTTTGCGACGAATAGTCTCCCGGCTTCATCCTTACCCCCGCTACCGAATAGCACGCCCGAACCTCCCGAACCTCCTCCTGAAGTCCCTACTCCTCCACTACCTGTGGTCGACGAACGACCGGAGACGCCGTCGTCCCCTGTACCTACAGCACAAGCACCGGCTCACATGAAGCGATACTCGCTTGTGGACAAGCCGATGGGACCCCCGCCGCCATCCGTGGTTGTTGACGAAGTCGCTACTCCTCCACCTACCGAAGACGTGCAGATGAGCCAACGCCAGGCTGCTGGCTCCCCTCCCCTCGACTCTCCTCCACTCGAGCCAACGCCCGCCGTCGCGAGCTCGCTCGCCGCGCTACAGAAATCCGACGCTCTCGAGCGGCGCGCATCCAAACGCTACTCATCCTACAACATTAGCAAGATGACGGGCTCCAAGCTCGGTCTCGGCGGTGCGGGGAACCGCCGGTCGATGGCAGTCGGCTCGGTACTGACGCAGGGCGAGCTGGCGGTGCTGACGGAGGATGGCGAGGATGATGGAGGGCCTGCGTTGCCGCCGTCGAGGCAGGGAAGCTATAGGAGGAGATCGAGGATGTATAGGGGCCCATCGAGGAGCCCGATTGAGGAGGTGGAGGAGGCGCCACCTGTGCCGCCTTTACCCTCAGATCCGACGCCGGAGCCACGCCCGACTGAGACTGCTGAAGAGAGGGAAGAGGCGGCGGAGGCCGATAAGCAGGAGGGGCCGTCCAGGGCAAAGTCGTTCCCTGTGTTCCTACAGTTGGGGAGGGAGGTGAAGAAGGTGAATATCGAGCCTGCGGGGTTGTCCTTTTCGTCTCTGCGCGTGCTGTTCTTGGATAAATTCTCGTACAATCCTGGGATGGAGAACTTCCCTGCGATATATATACGCGATCCAAGCAGCGGGGTTCAGTATGAGCTCGAGGACGTGGAGGAGGTGAAGGAGAAATGTTTACTGTCTTTGAACATCGAACGTACGTAAATTCATCTACCTCGTGTGCATGTCGTGTCGCGCTAACTCTATCGCTTCTGCTCGGTAGCGCTCGATCAGATCAAGCAGCATATCGATGTGCAGATCTCGACATTGTCGCAAGATATCAAGGATATACGCTCGCTTGTGAGCAGTAATCGCCGGATGTCGCACCCGCCTATGATTATAGGACAGCCTCTCGGGGAGGGGAGTCCGCCTGCCGCGCGTCCTTCAGATAAGCAGTTCCAGCATGTTGCAAGACGGCTTTCGCGTCTGGTCGGGCATGAGGATCAGACACTGGCGCCGGAGTCTGTGCAGCCAAATCTGACGGGACAGTCACTTCCACCTCAGATTACGGGCAGTTCTGTTGTGTCGGAGTACTCGAGCCGGGTCGTCTCGGATCTGAAGACTCAGTTTGACGAGGTCCAGAATTTGAGAAGAGATCTGGGCATTATGCGCCAGCTGTATACGGAGTTTATGAAGCAGACAAAGGAGTCGCTCGGCACGCTGCGCACGCAGACTGCGAACGTGCGGCAGCTGGCGGCGGCCAAGGTCGGCGGGGCGCGGCAGTACATCGACGATGGGAAGACGAAGCTGGATATGCGGTCCCAGAACGCGCTGACGAGGATGGAGGAGCTGCAGGATTTGGTGGAGAACGTGAAGGACGATGTGATTAAGCGGCATGTCACGCCCAAGCCGCACGTTCTCCGGTCCATTAAGGACGATATGGATAACGTCAATGCGGAGCTGGAGAGTCTGAAGGAGCATATCAAGACGATTAAGCCGATGTGGAAGAAGACCTGGGAGGAGGAGCTGCAGAATATTGTGGAGGAGCAAGGCTTCTTGAACCACCAAGAGGAGTTCCTGAGCGACCTACTAGAAGACCAGAAGGCTGTCATCGAGGTGTATGGGCATATCGAGAAGGTCATCTCGCTGCGTGGCACAAACCGACCGAACTCGCGCGGTCGGCTGCGGCCTGTCAATGGCGGTGCTACGTTCACTCCTCCCCCAGCAGAGGAAGGAGTGAACGGTTTGAGCACGGTCATGCTCGAGATCAAGAACGCGTCTGTCGATCCTGAGCGGAGACTGAAGGCCATCGAGGCGAGTCAGAAGAGCAGGGAGAGGGAAATGGCGCACAAGAGCGACGAGTTCGAGTCGGAGCTGAAGGGCTTTGTGAAGGGGGGCAAGTTGAAGATGACGGGAGGAGCGGAGGAGGCAGAGCGGGTGCGGAAGAAGAGGGACGAGATGGCCTTGAAGGCCATGTTCTCGGGTGGCGCGCCCACTGGCAGCGGTTCGGCGACACCCAGTGGTTCTGGAGGAGAGTAATGGCCGGAGGTACGATATACGATCCTTGTTACATGATTTTGCCGTCTTTCTTTGGATCTGCTGCCCAGTTACATACTGCAATTCTTATCATACTGCAAGTCCTTCATTTGTACTTTCGCTTTTCATCTTCATCATTACTTTCTGTAGCCATTGGACGCCGGCGGTACCATCGCACCCACATTACTCACATTGTTCACGTTAGTGTATCATAGTACACTGTATAATTTATTGCTTTGCATGGGTTGCGTTCTAAGATCTCATCTTTTACGTCTGCTCACAACGATTTTGATGCTCTAATCTCACCGTTACCATACATAGTAGGGCCTATGATACAAAGGGAGATAATACAAGGCAAGATAAAATAGAGATCGTCCGCGGATAAATTACTCAACGACAACCGTTCGCCAAATCTCTCAGCAAAGGCCTCCCCTTGAGGACTGCTTCTTCGGCGCTGTGTTTGATCTTCTTAACAGGTCCATAGACGTCCTTCTCCATGTTATTCTCCTTCCCAGGAAGAGCTCTGGTCTCAGAGCACTCCAGTGGTCGCTTATTTGGCGAAGATGTTTGCGGCACCCGATGTACGGTATCTGCTTGTGGTGGAAGGGCCACTATCCATCCTCGCTTGTCCATCAGCTCGAAGAACTCCGCAAGTAAAGGAGCTGTTTGCAAAGTTTTCCGTGAGCCGAAGATGATCAGTTTCGAACGAGCTCTTGTAAAGGAGACGTTCATGCGCCGCCAGTCTTTGACCAGCTCTCCGATCTGCCATGGACACTATCAGCACAGGCGTATCTCACAGCCACGCGAAACCACTTACCTGACCGCTGTCATTCGAGCGAACCATCGAGATGATGATGCAATCTTTATCTCTACCTTGACTTCTGTCCGCCGTGAGGATCTCGATATGCTTGCGGGGCTGTAGCATGTGGGACAGCAACTTGTTCTGCTGGCGATACAAGGATATGATGCCGATCTGGTCTTCAGAGATTCCGGCAGCAAGAAGTGCTTCAGTGGTTTGATGCACTAGTCTAGCTTCCACTTCATTCTGAACGAGGTCGCCTACGCGTGAATCGCGGGCAGGGACCGCATCTGTGTCGACGAAAACAGCCTTGCAGCTAGGCATGGTCAGGCGATGAATTTGCAGTCCTTGAGTCGCTGAGCGGCGAGACTTACCTTTCTGACAGGAGCTTATGCAGCCAACAGCTCTCTACTGGGTAGCAACTCGGACGATGGAAGGCCTTCAGCATCTTGGGGTTCGGCAGCTGTAGGCTTCTTCTGGCTACTGCGTCTGAGCCACAGCGCAGACGGTCACCGTATATCAGCTTATTGGAAAGGAGCATAATGTCTTCGTTCATGCGGTACTGATATCCGAGGTCGACAACGGCGTGAGGATGGGCATCTGAAAGGCGACGGAACAAGGACACGTCCAGCCCGCTTTTCCTGGCCGCGACGCTTCGCACCTTGACACAGTTAGCATGGTCAAGACAGGGGTAATTAGGCCAACTTACCAGAGGAGGAAGCTGGAAGTGGTCTCCCACAAGAACAAACTTGTTCGCAAAACGCAGTGGACCCAGGCATGTCGGCAGCGTTATCTGAGACGCTTCATCGACTATACAGTAGTCAAACTTGCGCCGCAAGAACAGAGGGCTGATCCCGGATGTTAGGTCCTTTCCTACAGGTCACGCAATCCATGATACTCACTTGTCGATTGACAGACAAGTCGTTGCAACCACGGGTGGGGTCATCAGCTGGTGCTCTAGCTGCTCAACAGTATTCGCCTGTCGTCTAGCCGACGGAATAAACTCGTGGACATCTGGGTGGATCTAGAAAGCGACCTCAATTATCAACTCTATGGTGCTTAGAACGGGACAGAGACGAACCTTATCCATGTTACCCAATCTCAATATGCCGAAGTCGACATTACCTTTCAACTTCAACAAAATGTTGTCCACAGCAGAATGCGTATACGAAGTAAGCAGGACAGTCTTTCCTGAGGAGACCAAGGCCTTGATAAGGGTAGCGATAATAGTCGTCTTCCCAGTTCCTGGCATACCCAGAACAAGCGCATAGTCGTGAGCAGTCATGACCTTCTCCATCGCCACTTTCTGGTGATCGTTGAGATGGGTAGCGCCCGAGACCAAGGCGGCGCTTTCATCGTCCATACTGTCCTCAAACTCGGGTGCCCTAAGATCCACAACAAGTTCCCTTCGTCGGGCATCGCCCTCAACGTAGAACATCTGCGCCAGGTTGTCGCGGATACGGCCCATACCGCTGAACAACTCGTCTTTGTCTATTCTGAAAACGACCCGATCGTCTAAGCTGGACCCAGAGCGGCAAGGATCCGTGATTCTGCCAGGAGTGCGAGTCCGCGCCAGTATGGTGTCGATGTTGAGATCGTGGTCCACTCCCACTACCACGTCGGTAGGGGACAGCTCGGTAACGAACCCTCGTGCCAGAGCTAGCAAGTCCGGCTCTACAGAAATGGTAACAGCCTCGCCGCAGCTCAAGTGCCCGTTCAGGAGCGAACTGGCGTCTCCAGCCTGCTTCCTCACAAACCGGTACGTATATTGATGTATCTTGCCTTCCTTCTGACTCGCCGCAGGTGGTGGCGCAGGTCGAAACGAGGTATCCATAACCATATTGGCAAAGCAGCGGCCCTTTGTCTCCCGTTGGCTAGCAGTCATAGTCCAAAGCTCCTTCTTGAACCGTATAAGATCTTCTTCCTCAAGAGATATCAGAGCTTCCCATTTCTTGAAGAAATCGAGTTGTGCTGGAGTCAGATGAGATGTCTTGAGAGCGTAAATGTCTGCTATCGGAGAGGAGTCATCTTCAACCTTCTCCACCGCCTAAAGAAACAGGAATCAGCTGACATCAATCATCACCATGCGTTGCTGTCCGCCGACCTTTCTATACAGCATGCAAGTATCCAAAGCGTAGCAGCGCTTGCACGTCCTCTCATCGTCAATCGTAGGAGGCAGGAATGACTGAAACCGGGCGGCCCCTCCAGCCTCCTCTTCTTCATGCTTGACAGCAGCCGACCGATGCCGCTGCATCATATAGCACGCAATCTCGTTCCTCGCGAGTATCAAGCCCTTCAGCTCAAGCCTCGCCGCCGGGACCCGCACAACCTCCTCCGTATGCGTATAAAACAGCAGCCCAGACGGCACCTCCGCCTTGTACCTCTCCGCCATAAGCAGCGTGTACAGCATCGTCTGCGCGCGGTGCTCCATGCCCGCCACGACGCGGCCCGTCTTCAGCTCCAGCGGCATCGGGTAGCCCTTCACCTCCGGCTTCGCGAAGGGGAAGCAGCGCTCCTCAATGACCGCCTGGACAGACGCGTCCAGCTTCCCCTTGAGACCCCAGGTCGGGGACCATATGTCCTCTTCCACATCGTGCAGCTTCGAGATCGCGAGCAACGACTTCTGCTTCTCCGACGACCGTGTGTTTAACAACACCGCATCCGCCTAGATCCCTATCAGCTCTGCAAAACCACACAGGGCATGGATACTACCTTCGGCGTCTGCGCCATGTACCTGCTCGCAAACGTCTGCAAGCCCTTCGCCCGCACCTTCACCTCCCGCTTCGCGGCCTCCACGTCCATGCCGATCTTGACCAGCTCGCCCAATCCCTTCCGCACCACCTCGTCGATGCGCGCGTCGATCCACCTCTCCTCCCAGCGGTCCGCGCTCATGCACGCTTGCATCACCTCGTGCAGCATGTTTCCCCAGACGAGCGCCGGAGTTACGTCCGAGCTCGAGCGGACGAGGCTCGACAGGATGGGTTTGCGGCGGCACTGGGGGGCGTTCGCGATTGCTGTCGCTGTTAGAAGGATGTCGGGGTGGTGGATGAGATAATTGGTTTTGGAGGTGATGTTTATGCTCGCGGATGGTGCAGTTGAGGAGGACGCAATGGATGTATCGAGTTTGCCTATGACGTTGACGATGTCACCTGTGGAGGAGATAAATGGGGTGATTCATGCATGCTGAAGTTTTCACTCGCCAACGCGGACGTCGGACTGCGCCCACTCGTCGCAAAGATGGACGGAGCAGTTGCGCTTGCTTGGTTCCGTTATTATGATTAAAGTCTAGGTATATGGTTAGCAAGTCTCCATACACGATGTAACGGACCCTCCGCCCATGACGCTAGTGGTCGGAGTAGCTTCGCCAGCGCATTTAACGCACATAGCTAGCGAAGAATGCAGAAGGCCCCAGGTTGAGGCAGAGACGAGCGCAGCGCGATCCGAGGTCCACTTCATGTCTCGAAAGCGTCCCATATGATGCTCCGTCAGAGCAACCCGCTCCCCGTAGCACGTCTGATTGATGCCAGGGTCCTGATGTGGGACTTATCCGCTGGTACTGAAGAGCTGTCCTTTGTGGAAGGGCTTGTAATAAGAAGCACTGTAACACCGTTCGACCCCTGTCGCATTACACCTGGATGGCTCGATCATACTTCAAGTCGCGAACTGTGCCACAGGCAGTTTTCAGGCTGACGTCTCCGCAGAACGAGGCATATAGAAGGGTGAAGTCATGACAAGCGACATACCTTACAGTATTTTCCATTAAGAGAGGAATCTTGGACTTGCTCTACGGTGCAGCGCGTGCAAGGTTCTGGGGTATATTCCGGGCAGGGCTTCGAGTTCTCCGATTTCTGATTCGTAATCAGAGTCGCATATATGCTTACAGAGAAATCAATGCCGCACCTGCTGAGACGGTTTCGCTTTCTTGGGAGTCAGAAAGTCGTATTCCATATCGTCCCAGTCCCAGTCTTCAGCACCGTTCGTGAGTGTGTTCATGCTCAAATCTGCTTGGGCATGGGTCTCCTCGAGTTCTAGCTTAACTTCCATTTTCGCGACCGGTTTGGCAACCTCCTTGGGCTTCGTGGGCGTCCGAGGGATCATAGTTTCTTGGACTTCGGTCTTGACGGGTGATGAGCTCAGGGTCAGCTCGGTGTCATCGAGACCGCTGAGGAGATCTGCCATAAAGGCGGCCTCCTCTTCCGCCGTTGGTTTCTTGTTAGGCATCGCTGGGAAGTCGTCGTCGTCGGCGGCGACGCGGGAAGTCGCGTCCTACGCGCGCGACTCGTCCGTATGGGACGCGCAGAGGCAGAGGATGTAGAGTAAGGCCCTGTGCCAGTCCAGCCAACCTGTACGCGGATGATACAGTTATTGAACAGTGGGAATTGAAGCTTGAAGCTCGATGAGGTTGCTTGTACTGGAGTGAATGACGGCGTGTCGCGCAGAATCATAAACTCGCGACGTGATCCTTCCACGTGCAAATTGCACGTGACCGTGTCACGACTGAAAACATCTTCCCGACGGATTGATTTGCCTCCTATTGTCCGCCAAGTGCGGCCACAGAATGCTGCGTCTGGCTATGTCTCCCTTGCATCGCTGCCACAATTTATTCTGATTTCTCGTTCTGTTGTTTATTCTCGAACTTATGCGTGCAGCTTTGTGGTTTACTAGACGATCGACCGGCAGTTTCTCTTCGTCACTGTCAATCCTTCGTCGCCGTGAATCGCTACGCGCCGCCAAACTCGCGTACACCCCGACTTATCCATCACTCAATATGCCCTTCTCTATCCCTCTATCATTTCTTCTTCTAACGCCAAAACGTGTTCCGATACCTGCGCCTGACCAATCCTACCTGATCGTTGAACCCGAAGAGGAAGAAGAAATGGATGCACTGGGGCGCGAGTGGGAAATGGACGGCGGCGCACGCGATGGCACAGGCAGACGGAAGGCAAAGATGAGGCTTACCTGGGGAGGCCTCAAATTAAAGAAGCAAGCCACGAGGTAACCACTATCGTATCATGACCAGGTTGCCGAGGCCTCACTCTCTTCCAGGCCACAGTCCGCTACCTTTAGGTCGGATGGCAAGTGGCGCAGAAGACTCTCGGGCATTTCACTTCATCTCCCGCGTAGGAAGAGCCGCCCTACTGGAGAAGAGATACGAAGATCCTTCTTCGATCACACCGATTAGAATCAAGAACCCTTTTCATATGATGGACCGACTGCCTCCGTAATGAAAACCCCGCCATTAACAGCGGGCACGACATGCTGTATAGCACCTCACGATCTCTGTTTACGACTTTGGAATTGCTTTGAACTATCCGTGCGTTACCCCTTGCTTGTTTGCTTCGCTAGTCCTAGCTTTTGTCTTGCTCTGTAGAATCTGTATTAGTTGTGTTTATGTTTACGGGTCTGGGTGCTGTTTGATACTTGTATCACATTACAATTGTGGATTATAGGATTGTTTCTTGATACTGTACAATTACAACTTCGTGTCGCACTATATCAGACGTGTGCGGAGACCAGCTCCCCCTCTCATAAGAATCATTCTTAATGACACTCCAGCTTGATACTTTTCACAGTCGCCTCCATCGTCCTCGGGACATTCTTCCAGTCGATCGGCCCATGAGCCCAAGCAGCAGTACCAGCTGGGTTAGAGGCATCCCAAATGCCCAACTGTATCCTGGTAGCGTGCGAGGGAAAGTGCTGGACGCCGTGGTACATCGTCTCATCTGGAGACGCATATATATGAGACAGGCTGACCGAAGCATGTGCATCCTCACCTTTCCGGAGGGTGCGAACGGCTTTATCGTCGACGCTCCATATTATACGATCCGCGTTCCAGTCGATGCTGTACGAATGGACAGTCTGTGAATTTACTCTGCTCAGTCAGGCCATTACGTCAAGCTTCCGTGCCCCACTAACCTTGGTAGTCCCCGTTGGTATATCATCGACACTACTGAACACGCCGTACAAAGGCCCGCGATCTTTCGGCTTTGGTGCGAAGATGTTGGACTGGAAATGGGAGGGGTCGCTGCCTAGAAGCTCGATGTCCATCTCGTCTCCTTCGTCGGCTGCATATGCATGCACAGATGAGAACCAGCTTATAAAGCCGCTGGTTACGCTACTCACCGATGAGGATAGCAGCAGTCACCACGCCGGGGACAGTGGGAGCAAGCATCTCATACGTGACCTTGCCATATCTTCGCATAGCACGCCCTGGTCAGATCATCGAGCCCCAATAAAAGGCCCGTCAAGACACTCACAGAAACGTAAACGTAGAATTCAACGTCGCGCCATCCGCAACTTTATCATTCACACCGTCTCCCGTCTTAATATTTCCCTCCGGCCGTTCCAAGAACATATGCAAGCCCGCTTTATCCACTGTGTACGAGTCTGAGTGGCTGATAGCAACAAGTTCATGTGGGAGGTAGAAGCCAGGAAATGCGGTGTAGAAGGGTTCGCAGGAGGAGACGGAGCGAGGTGTGCCAGTGGGTAGGCGTGCGGCATTAGTGGTGGCTAGGAAGCAGGAGAGGAGGAGAGAGATTAGAAACATAATGAAAGTAAGATTAAAGAAATGTAGAGTAAGTGGGTATTAGAAACGGGTATCCTGGTTGTGCAGTAAGACACAGACTGGACAACTTGAAGCGCGACACATTCCGAGTCGAACTTCGACGCGTCGCGATCGAGCGGGCTCAGCGGGCCGGGCACCTCCTTTGCCACACGAGAACTTATTTACCAACTGCCAACTACTATACACAACAAATAAATATTAATGTACATGATAGATCTGTCCTTATCGCTTGCGGACGGCTGCCGTGCTTGTTTTCCTGCTTAGCCAGGAGCATCCTGCACTCCGATACATGCTACTCCTAGTATCTGCATCGTACCTAGTATGCACGCGCATCTCAGACACTTTCCGAATTTTGCCTTGCGCTCCCAGCACTCTCATCTCCGGCGGCTTTGGAATTGTCATCTTCATCAAGAAGGCGGATGGTCTCCGAAGACTGGAAGACGATCTTGCAAGACCTGACAGAATATTTGAAGTCAATAGCGCGTACCACAGCCATCAGGACTGCGACTCACAAGAATATACTGTATACAAAGTATAGCAGCTGAATCACGCTTCTTGCCAGGAATACAAAGGCTGTGACGATCGTGAAGATCCGTGTGACTAGAGCTGGCCCGGACCAGTAGTGACGATGATTTCCATCCCGAGCAATGATAATAGCGGTGACCGAGCCTAGAAGGCAGACCAGCTCGTCTAGTACAACGAGAGGAAGATAAAGGTTGAGCTGAATAGGGTAGGATTGGATTTCCAGTTAGTGAGTGTCCCGGTGCGACCGCATACAAGTGACTCACGTGACTCCTGAAGACCAGCACCGTGACAGCCTCGAATATGAGGGCGAACTCCTGAATAATAACAAGCACGGATACGTCGTCGAAAGCCAAGACCACGGCCACGATGGCCACGACGAGCTGGACGATGCGGATAGTCCCTAATACGCCGCGTTTGAAGGAGGTTATCAGGACTTCTTCCAAACCCCGGATGGTACGGTCGGTGGCACTACCAAACAGGTCGCGGATGTCGAAGTTGTCGATATCGGCATTGTCAGAGTCGGATGGACTCTCACCACCATCTTGCTGCTTCTTCACGGCCAGCCTTCGTTTGAGATCGTATGAGCAACATCAAAGCCTTGAGATGTGGACGTTCATCAACGCACCTTAATATGACGAGACCTAGCCGAAGAAACTGGAAGATACCGCGCACTAGAAGTGATATGGCTCCAATAGCCGCCGAAGTCGCGACAAGGCCTCTCTCCTCGGCAACGAGAGAAAGGGACCACGTGATGAGAGTCACTGTACAAAAGATCACGTCGAGCAGGCTTGCTCCCGACACCAAGAAACTCTAGAGAAAACCGAGTCGGATAACAGGTGAGGGACCTGAACATACTCACTTACCGGACCCTTGTGCGACGCCCTGAGGTATACTTCAACGAGAGTACTTGAGTTCACAAGGAATTGGATGAGGTAAAATGCAACGGGGAAGCCTCGCCAAGACGAGTCTAACAGAGCCACGACCACGAGCGGGATAGACCAGGCCCATAGGGCGAGGTAGTATGCAAAGTATGCTCCGGAGTGCTGCAGCCGATTGAGCACATCTGTGAGGTTCGGAAGTCTGGATGATCGGATTTACTCAGGAAGTCTGTAGCATGCACGAGGAAAGACATACGTGAGATGGACGACAATCCCATTATTACTTTGCTCGAATGTCGGCATGTTCCCCAGATGCTGTTGGTACGGCAAGAGGCGGTCGAAGGTGGGGAGACCACGGCAGATGCACGCTTTATATATAGGCAGCAAAATTTGCGCAGTATATCTGATTGCGATCTATAGCCAGAATACATTGCCTTACACTGATTAATACCACCTTACGACCATCAAGATCAGTTCCGTAAACGATAAGCGCTGACTCGGTCAGGGCTATGCAGTGATGAGTATCCCACCGGATTAGCAAATTGCGGAGACTCACAAGACAACACTGAGGGTGCACCATGTTGGCGCATACTTACTGATACACGAACGCTCAGTACTCGGCAACGTGAAACATGTCCAGAGGCTAAACCAGAGGATCCAACCCGACTATCATCGATGGAGTCGCACAGCATCCCGTTTAGACGCCCGATCAAGCACAGCCTACCGCGTTCCCCATTTGCTCGAATGCGACTTTGACAAAGACCTGCTCCAAAGGAGGCGCGCTGATGTGCACTGCAAGATCAGTCTCGACATGAGGTAGCATACCGCATCTGGCAGCGCGTGTGCAATGTCGCATACATTTTATGGGCTGGCAGTAATGTTGTACCTGAGATATCTGGCATGTCATACCGGACTCTCAGATCCACCCGCGACGTCTACATTTTCTGGCACTGGCTCGTCATCATCTGGTAAGCGAATCGCAGGAGCGGAGAGTCCGCTGAAAGACCTATATTAGCATATAGTAAATCAGGTTCCGTCGCGGTTCATGCCATTCATACGACTCACCGTCTCATCGCAAATGGATAGTAGACAAGCCGGACAAAGTTTCTGATGAAAGGAGCCCACCCGGCGCAGAAACCGGCGACACCAGGGTCAATGACGGGCAAACCATACACGAATTGCCACGGCTCAAGAGCAAAGGCAACCACTACTGCAACCATCGCCAGGACGTCAAACACGGTGATAATCACAGGAATCTTGGCCTATGCAAGAACAAACACTTAAGCTATGACTGACAGAAGGTATGAAATACGCACAATATCTTTGAAGCAGACGACGATCTCGATAACGATAAAGAACATTAGAAGGATCACCACCAAGACGTTAACCCCGCTGTATCCAAAAATGGCGAACGATAGGACCAGCTGGACGACGCGTAGTATACCTTCTAGGGCACAACTGAACGAATAAGCAAGCACCTCCTCCAGGCTGCTCGGAGGATACACTGGCCGCAATGCTCCACGCAGACGGAAGTTATCAACATCGACATCGACGCTATCGATGTCCGCTTGCTGTCTCAAATTCTGAACACTGCGGATATGCCGAGTCAGCCTGAAGTAGCAAGTTAAGGAAGACGGATAACAAGATGATTCGGACCACAAGTTTGCAGACCCAGGGCTGACCTTAAAGCGACGAACGCTGCTCGCAGACATTGGAACATGCTGCGCGGAAGGAGTATGCATATTCCAAGGAATGCAGGACCGCCCCCGATGGGAAGCATGCCAGACAGCGACCACGTGATGATAGTCCACATGCATACTAATAGCTCTGGTATGCATGCCCATGAGGACCAGAATCTCTATGGAAGTCCATTAACATGGAACTATCGGCTCTACGTCTAGAGCTCACCGATCCTGTGCATAGTGCTCTTGCATATATTTCAAGGAGAGTACCAAGGCAGACTATGGCAAGAGCGAGGTCGAAAGGCTGATGCGATTGCCACCGTACCGCGGACGGAAAAGTGCCCAGGGCGAGAGCGATGCTCAGAGACCAGAGGGTTAGGTAGAAGCAGATATAGGGGGTGGGATGTCTGATCCGATTTAGCGGATCCTTGACTCTGTGAAGATTGTTACATCGTGTATAATAAGATATAGCGAAGAGACGACCTACCTCATCTGCATGACGGTCAGCTCGTTGCCGTCCTGGAATTGCCTAGCACTAGCACCCTCGGGATCGCTAGACATACTGAAGAATACGGTGGTCGTAAGTGTCGTGGAGAAGATTGAGATACAGCATACAGCACCTGGCGTCTGCAACTATGTATACAGTTGTATGCCAAGATGCATGTAGACGCGGATAAGGATCCTGAATCAAGATTTACGTCCGGAACCTGATGGTCGCGCAGCCAGGTGCATCACGCTGCGCAGAACAAGACTCACGCATTTAGTGCCTACTCCGAAGCACAGCCCGGCTGATGGCATACATTACCGATGGTGACATTATATGCCAGGGGCTGTTGAGGAAACAAGCGATGATATGATGTTTGTTTGCGGTATTAGTTAGGTAGTCTCAGCGAAGGCTGCTGAGCATGCGAGTCAGCGTCGGTTGCATGGCATCATATTCATCACTTACTGTAATCTGCTGCGACCGCGCAATTAAAGGCCCTCCACTCACGTAGTTGTCGTAAATGCTGTCTGATATGTTGATGGAGGAGGCTGATTCAAACGTTGCCACCTGCGGTTGAGGCGGCCGCTGGCAGATCGCGAAGGCAGTGCTGTCTTAATTCCTCCAGTCCACGACATCGCCAAAGGATAAATACAGTCTGCAGCGAACTGCCTGCACTTGTATGGCTTTTGAATCGCAGACTGCAGGTGAGTTTGATGCTCAGTATGATTAGACGCGACGTTGATACGCTGCAAGCAGTAGGCGACGTGCGAAATGAGCAGTCAATTGCACAAATCCCATACGACATTTGGTGCGAGATCATCGACCGACTGCGACCTGGTGAGGACCAATGTCTGCGGGAGTGTAAGCTAGACGTGGCCAAGCTCACCCTGGTGTGTCGTTCTTTCTGTGCTATCGCCCGCCCCGTCCTCTTCAGCGAACTATCCTTCTCTGGGCGCGGTGACCCCACAAAGCCGCCGTGGTCAATCGATCAACACCTCGAGTGGATAAACCTCATAAAAGGTGGCTCCTCGATCCGCTTGCATGTCAAATCTTACACTTTGCTGGACTGGCCGTCGAAAGGACCGGACGTGCTGAGGGCCACTATTGATGAGCACATGCACCTCCTGTCGCACTTCCCCAATCTCCAGAGCTTGCGTCTGAACGCGGTTGATATCGCCGGGTGGATGATTCAGTCCATTCAGCAACTGCCCAATCTCGAGACACTATCACTGGAGGACTGTAAATTCTACCAAGACGTCAAAGACTTGGTGCTTCCCGGTCCCATCGCTCGGCTACGCCGGTATGAGCACTATGGCACCATCTCGCGTCCCATAGACCAGACTGCAGGGCCGTACTTCTCAGTGATAGTTAAGCTCATCTCGACGTCAACTCTGCGTGTGCTGAAGTTATGTGACTGGGACTTGACAAACTCCTTCATACTCGGCGGGGTTGACTGCCCTGTCGAGGACCTCGACGTCATGGTCCGCAGCTCTAGTATCGACCTGTTTTCCCGATACCTTTGCCGTACCCCGACCATCAAGGCCCTGCGCATCTCCACCTTCATACCTCCTACACAATTCATGGACACTCCTGCCTTCAGCTTGGAGCCTTCAGCACTTCCGCACCTCCAAGAAGTGCAGTGCCCAGGGGAGTTTCTGCCAATGTTGATTCCCGGCCGTCCTGTCCAAAGGGTAACAGTCATTCAACTGAATCCATTCAAGAGGCTGGATGGGAGACCGGTCAACGTATCCCCAATCAAACAATCCAGCGCACCTATTATAGAACTAGGAGTGACCGACCGTGCGTACCAGGGGATGGACACGAAGGATCATTTCCCCAACCTGGAAACCCTTACCATATACGCCATCGAGAAGGTGTGCTGCTCGTTAGATTTTCTCGGACCCCTCTCACACCCTGTATTCATATCCAGACACGTCTTGACGTTAAGAAGGAACAACACCCCATACGCAATGTCCGCTTCTACCCCGCCACATCTTCTCGCTTCCCGCGCCTCACGGTCCAAAACTACAGCTTCGACCTCCAAAAACAACGCTCGATGCTTGACGACTTCAAGGAGACCTTCCCGCATGCCTTGCGCATCCAGCTCGCGGGCGGCTACGTTGAGTGGCGGCGCGACAGCGCCAGCAACTGGCGGCCGTTCGTGATAGCCCGAGACCTCGCGCGCCGCCGCCTGTCGGTATTTGCATGGAATCTCGAGAGGGGGCAGCTGCAGGATTTGACGTGGACAAAGGTCGTGGATACGGACGGGTGTTTGGCGGGCCTTTTCCGCCCGGAGGAGATGACGCAGAGTCTGGCCTTGATTCTGAGCGCGGATGGGACAACCAGTCCGAGCGAGCTGCAGGCCCGCCTTGATGATTCTATTGCTCCCAAACTCGTACCAGATCCCGCTGCAGGTGCAGACGAGGGTCCAAGTGGCGACGCCCGCAGTTCCCAGTGAAATGTCCGGGAGTCAGGAGTTCCCGTCGGGGCAGTGGTCAGCTGACCTTTTTTGCGAAGAACACTGGAATAGGAAGGACGATATCTTGCTTGTTGCCACTCGGTCATCCGGCATTCACTGCAATGTCGAGGATGATGTTTCCCTATACCGTTGTATGTATCCAGACACCTCACACGACTATACGCTCCGGTATACGCTCCCAGACTCCTTGAAAATCTATCACTGCCAGCGCGATCACCCCCGCATGGAATAGACCGTTACAGCCTCTTCGGAGTCGTGGACTTCTGCCAACGTCTCCGGAACTTTGACTGCTGAGTATGGACTCGGTTCATCTGATCTGAACGCTTCTCTCCAATACTGGCGCTGACGAGTGCACTAATTATGGCCTGGCAGTGGGAACAGCTGTCTGACGTGAGTATTCCTTTAAGGTTCTTGCAGGTTGTCAGAGGTGTCCCAAAAGGAACTAGAGCGCATGAGCCTGGCCTGATTTCCCCCTCTACCACAGAAGAGGCAAAGCTATGAATCTCGCCCATGACACGATGAGCGCCTATCGGTGGCATCCAGGCGTCCATGAGCCCGTTGCGGAGAGCGTTCCAATACCCAAACCTGGAGCACACGAAGTTCTCGTCAGGATCTTAGCAGCGGGTGTCTGTGGCTCTGATTATACCCTCTTCAAGGGCGTGTGGCCCTTCCCGGATCCCTTCACAGCGGGCCACGAAGGAGCAGGGGTCGTTGAGTCTATGGGATCGTTGGCCGCGGAGAATTATCCGAACTCAGCCCTGGAACGTACGTCGCGGTATTGGGGATGAATGCCTGTTTTCAGGCGTCCTGTTCCTTCTGCTCGTCAGGGAAGGATAACCTATGCCGGAGTCCTCCTTGGTACGGACTCGGGTATGACGGAATGTGGGCGCCGTATTGTGTCCTTCCCGCCGCTGCTTTGGTGGTTGTCACAGGTGACACCAGCTCCATACCGCCTGGCATTGCAGCTGTGAGCACGGATGCCGTCCTCACACCGTACCATGCTATACGGTCCAACGTACGGCCTGGGCAAACAGTCCTTATTGTCGGATGCGGGGGGTTGGGGCATAGCGCCGTTCAGATAGCCAAGAACTGCACGGCGGGCAGTTTTGTTGTCGCATGCGACGTTCGTCATTCTATTCTAGACGGGGCGACCGCCCTTGGAGCGGATCTTGCAGCAACTCCAGACGAGCTCCCGGCCCTGATCGAAGAGCATAGCCTGCACATCGATGTTGTCATTGATATTGTGGGGACAAATGCCAGCCTCCAGACCGCTGTCTCTGCTGTGGCGAAGTGCGGAACGATCGTGTTGGTGGGAATGGGATCAGAGACAGTGGCATTACAGGTCGTACCGTCATCGCACAAAGAGCTGACTGTGAAGTCCACGATATGGGGCACCAAGAGCGAGCTAAGAGGGGTGCTGCATGCTATAAAGGAGGAACATATCCGGCCTCATGTGGAGATCAGATCTTTGCACGAATGTGGGATGGTCTTGAAGGAGATGGGGGAAGGCAAACTGAAGGCTAGAGTCGCTCTAATGCCCTGAGCCCTCTGGGGAGAGACCCTTGCTGATTATCCCATCAGTACTACTTCTTTGTTGTGCGCAGGCCATGCGATCTCGGCATTTCCGCGACATATTGCTCGTTTACTTCGCTCTGGCACTTTGATAGTGAGGGCCGCGCCGCCTTGCTACCACTGTATCTTCATATATATATATATGAAACGAGTATCACACTGAACGATGTTCTTCCTAGACACGTCTGTTGTCTCCCATTTCATCGAATGCAGAAGTACGGGCGTAATCGACTCGAGGCAGTCGCCTGTATTAATCACGTATCTAAACGCTGCGTCTACGAGAAGCTTGAAGAGCATCTAAGCATTCCAGGTTAAGACCCGGACACCGTCTACAACCTCTCCCGCGTTCTGGTCTTCTTCAGCTTTGGCACCCAGTCCACAAATCTGTAGATAGAAATTCGCCCCGTTGTCCTTCGCGCCAGCCGTCAAGGAGTTGGTCATGATGCCTTCGGCGATGAAAGTCCTCATTAGACGTATAATCCATTGCGCGCACGACCAGCCTTGGCCGGACTGACTATGCATCCATAGCAAGGGTGTGTTGCCTTGACCAGGGTCTTCATTCGAAGCAATCTGGTGAGCTCTGGAGACATCGTTCACAGGTGGGAGTCGAATCACACACAGGAACGTAGAGCTCTGTAGGAGGTCCACGTTATTGTAGTGAGCCTTGGTCCACTGGCCCCTCAAGCGGACCTGGAAGATGTTGCCGGTGCGACCTAGGGCGCCACCAGGAGTAGCAGGCAAGACGAGTGCCCAGTGATATCTCCCGCGCTGACCAGTAGCATACAACGCAATATATGTATCGGTCATTCTGCAATATTGATTGCTGCTTCAACAATGCTACGTTAGCATAAAAATGGGCGAGAAAGAGCGAAGGCGCACGAACTTGAGAGAAGTGTGAATGCTTTCTTGATGCTGTCCTTGCGCTTGCGGAGGGCTTTTAAGTCCTTCGCCAACTCTGACTAATCTGGGTCACCGTGGTTCCTGGACGGATAATGGAATACAAGCAAACAGTATCTGGAAGAAGAGGGGTACCGCTCATTGTAAAGGACGGGAGCGCCACAGATCTTTGACATTCCAGAAGGCGAGCAACCTTTGGTACACTTGCCACATAGAGGTGTCCTACTGCCTTTGCAGTTGCGTTGTGATAAATCCAAAACAATAAGGGAGATCCAAGGTGAGTGGAACTCATCCGTAGTACAAGGTCAGATACAGTTTCATCCGTATTTGGGGAACCCCGACGAGCCCGACTTGAGGCGGCAAACGAGACTGTGGTCATCGTCCAAGCAGAAATGATTAGAAGGTCGCCAAGTAGTCGGTGCGTGACGGAATGGAAGACTTCAGAGAATGGAGAGTGTCCGCGGCACAGTTAGATACGATCCAAGTAAATCAGGGATGACCGGCAACCCGACGCTAAGTGGCGAACAGAGCGGTCGCCGCGCGGTGCCAAGGGCACTTAAAGGGTGCATAGTCAACCTAGAGATAGGAAAAATACCTAGAGAGATTGTAAGCCATGTCAGACCCTAGATACAATTGCAAGTGCGTCGGGGAAGCCCGGCCGGGGATACCAAGGGGGGAACAGCGGACAGAACGGTGGCCGCATGGTGTCGAGGACGCTAAGAGGTTACTCAGTCGAATCGAGACAGAGGAAGTGAGTATTAGGAGAGAATGAAAGCCGCTAGTAGCAGGAGCCTAGGTACAATTGCAAATGGGTTGTGAAGGTCCGGGAACACCGAAGAGGGGAACGGCGAACAGAACGGTGACCACGCTGATACGGCCGATCAGGGTTCTGCGCTCCGAAAACGCGTTTTAGGGTTGTTTCGTGATCGCGGCGACATTGCGACTCTATTGCACGTTCGCTCGCCGCTGACAGCTCCTTGGAAGGCGAGCGACGACTATACTGGCGACCCCGACTATTCACTCTGGCGGCGA
>ML213510.1:1026003-1220008 GCA_004369045.1 Heliocybe sulcata | reverse complement strand
ATATGATCCTCATGGGTACTAAGTAAACTTATAGAGATACATTTGGATAGCTTTGATACCAGATATAACCGGTGTAGGATGTCTCTGAGGGATACAAATTTCGATGCACTGTTCCTACAGGTGGAGGATAAATATAGATTTATTCCGAGAGATATAGGATACCTGGAGCAACATTGGGTTGCAAGTCTATACAAACCTATATCATTAGTCTACTCAAATATCCTCCCATTTATCGGGCTTTTTTCTGATTTTCTAGGAGCCATTCTACCACCATTTTCCATATCCATATGTTTTTCCCACGGCCCCATACCGGGTTATATCAACCGGCCGATATTGTCGCGATATCGTCGTGATATAGGCTTATATTGGAACCACTCAAGAACCACTCAAATAGGATTGGATCCTGAGTATGTACTGACTAGAAATAAGCCATGGGACCCATAATGTAATTGTTACAGAGGAGGACAACACCCGGATACACTCCGGATGGCTAGTCCGATGAGTCGGAGGGATGGCCGAGGGATCATTCCCGGTAACTACCAGCGATCATTGGCCTGAGCATTCAGCGATGTCCGACAGATATGCAGGAGGCTCTCTTCAAATTAGGAAAATCTATATTTGGACACTATAGGCCAGCATCGCGTCCGATAGGGCCTGTCGGGCCATATCCGGCCTGCACAGTAAATGGCCTAACGGGTCATGACGTCGGCGAATCCCTCCTGCCTAAGGTGGGAGAACCCCTCCAAAAGGAGGGGCATTCTGAGCTTGCCTCTGAATCCTGACCTGCTTCCGCGCGTCTCTCAGACTTCCTGCCTGTCGTCGCTATCATACGGACACAATGTCTAGTTATTTTCCCGGAGGGTCGGGGCTTGGATGGCAGCGGTCTCTGGATAGGATAAAGCGTAAGCTTGAGACGCTGGTAGCCTCTGTATGGCGAGGTTGGTTCTCATTTGTGCCCTCTCTCTTCACTTAGACCTGACTTTTGACCATTAAGTAACGCTAAGTCGTTGGTTCTTTGTCAAACGTGCAAGAAATGCGGATGTCGAATGTGCCACAATGCGCTTTGTGGCAGCGAACACCAGCATTCCTGTCCCCCGCGTGAGATTCCAGTTTAGATGGGACGACCGGACGTATATTGTCATGGATCGCGTTCGTGGCAGACCTCTTGCCGACATATGGAGGGAACTCCCAGAAGCCGCCAAGGAAATAGTGGTAGTTCGGCTGGCGGAATATATGAAGCAGCTTCGAAGCATCCCGCCCCCTCCGGGAACGTCGATCTGCTCGGTCCTCGGAGGACCAGTATACTGCTGGCGCTTGAATCAGTGGGAACCGCTAACAGGGCCTTTCCGGGACGAGGAGCACATGAACTTGCAGCTCCGCACTTTGCAGCCAGTCGACTCCTGTGCGGAGGTTGTAAAAACCGCTCACGCCAAGACCCATCCCCTGGTGTTCACTCACAACGATTTCGTCACTCGTAATATCATGGCTCAGGAGGACGGTACGATTACCGGCATCATTGACTGGGAATGCGCAGGCTGGTTTCCTGCTCACTGGGAGTATTGCAAAACAATGAACTGGGGTAACTGGCATCCGCAGAATAGGGAGTGGTATCCGTGGGTACATAGATTCCTGCCTGCATATGAGCTGGAGGCGGAGGCGGACCGAGCTCTGTTGCAACAGTTCTTCGCTCCAGAGTTTCATGCTCCGTAGCGCTCAAGGATCTGACCAGTCAAACTCAAGGCTCGCAGACCGCCACGATATTTTTCCCAATTGTGCTTCCGATCCATAGTACTTTCCGCTTCTGCACGACAATCTCCAAAGCCTGCTTACTTGCTTTCTAAAACTCCCAGGACGCGGTGATAATAAAAATGATCAGAAGCAGGCTTCAGCCACAATGGAGTGCAAGGCATGGCGGCGGTAGGATAGTCGGCGTCCTCAGGCCTCATGACGCATCTCCCTTGATCTCGACCCTAGAACCATTGCCGATTTACTAATTAGTCCAGAGAATGAATGTAACTGCGTTTCGTACCCAGTAGTCAGGTATTCCACCATAGGACCCAGACACCATCTTCCGTTTGCCCGGCACCCTCATCGTCCTCAGCTTTAGCACCCAGGCCACAAATTTGCAGATAAAAGTTGGCTCCCTTATCCTTGGCTCCAGCCGTCAAGGAGTCGGTCATGATACCTTCAGCGATGTAAGTCCTTAATATGCGTATAATCCACTGGGCACAAGACCAGCCCAGGCCTGCTTGGCTATGCGTCCATAGCAAGGGCGTGTCGCGTTGACCTGGATCTTCGCCGGCTGCGATTTGCTGAGCTTTGATGGGGTCGCTCACTGGCGGGAGTCGGACCACACAGAGGAAGGTAGGGTCTTCCAGGAGGTTCATACAGTCATAGTGCTCAGTGACCCATACTTCCTTCAAGCGAACCTGGAAGACGAGGCCAGTATGACCGAGAGCTCCACCAGAGCTAGTAGGGAACACCAGCTGCCAGTGGTACTTTCCGCGCTGGCCTGTCGAATACAGGGCAATATACGTGTCGGTCATTGTGAAATCTGGACCGGCGCGCGCGTCCTAAGGCAAGATTGACATGCGGGAAACGGCGAAACCACTAGTAGGTGCCTACCAATTGCTGAGAGGTCAAACTGTTGGGTGATGCGTCCCAGAGCTGTTTAGGAGCTTTGGAAGACGTGGCCCAAACAACTGGCGCCCACAAGGAACTCTTTCAGTTACGAAGATCGGCTGGACACCAGTGCACAAGGACAATTTCGCTTTGATAGAGCGACTTGACTTGCCATCTGTAGCATACAAGTTGTGGCATTTCTAACGAGCGCAGGCAGCCTCAAGATGGACTGCGAATCTAAATGAGAGTTGGTATTGTACATGACACGTGATCTTATAGATGAGTCCGATAAAATTGAGAGAAACACAGAGAATGGGTACATGGGTATAAATGCTCTGGTAAAAATGTTCTGCATCAAACGCAAAAGAGAGAAAGCAGAGTTGACCTTGGCTCATGCCCGCCTATGTCCGTCTCATGTTGAACGCGTCATAAAGGTCTGTCGCCACCCCGACGGTGGACAGTCTCCTGTCAGCTGAAGAGGCCCTACCCGACCATGAAGCATACCGCGCATGCGGGGCGTAGAGCGTCGTTGGTCTGGCAGGTAGATTTGGGCCAGGTGCTGAATCTGCAGGTATGCGGAGTAGTGGCCGTGCATGAGGCGCGGGCGACCGAGAGGGTCGTGATGTTCGCGGTGGAGCAGGTGCTGCATATATACCGGGGTTGTTGAGCTGTGATGGGGATGGGGATGGCTGGTGGGGATGCATTTCGTGTGAATGAACATGAAGATGAGTCGATGACGAGCGACGTTTGTTCAGCTTGCGTTCTGCGAAAGGGGAGCACTTGAGTTATCCGAGCATATGACTAAGCGCTTGGACTCACCTTTCCTCTCTCTCTCCTCCCGTTCCTTCTTCTCCTTCTTCTCCACCTTTTCTCTCTCCTCCCGCTCCCTCTTCTCCTTCTTCTCCAGCTTTTCCCTCTCTTCAGCCTCCTTCTTCTCTCGTTTTTCCCTCTCCTCATTCTCCTTTCGCTCGAGCTCCCGCTCTCTCTTCTCTCTCTTCTCGCGCTGCCTGGGGCTCTCCTTCTCTCGCTTCTCCCTCTCCTTCCTCTCTCGCTCCCTTTCCTCTGCTTCCTTCTTCTCGCGCTCCTTCTCGTCTTTCTCCCTCTTCTTCCTGTCCTTGGAGCTCTCCTTCGGGACCTCCTTCTCCTTGCCTTTCCCCTTCGGGTCCATGGCCTTCTCCTTCCCCTTCCCCTTGTCTTTAGGCGACTCATCCTTTGGCGAATGGTCCGGCGTTGGATAGGCGTCTCGGAAGGCTAGCTCGGGTTTCGGAGCAGTGGGTTGTAGCTCCGGCATGGGGATCTTGCTCAAGTGCACTGTTAGACTTGTAGGAGGCCTGTACGTTTCCATTGTATCCCCGCCTCTTCGGATCATGGTCGGAGGGCTGTCTAGCTTGATAACTCGTGGACCTTTGCGAGGTACAGGTTTCGTGTCATACACGACATACTGATGGAGTTCCTCCTGGTCTGCGATGCCTGAATGAAGAAGGGTCTCTGAGTCCTGGCATCTCCCGTGCATCACATCGACATACCGGCCTTATGACGCAGTCGTTTGGCTTCTTCGACAACATGCAGCACCTTCGGCACCTGGTCCGGGTCGGCAGAGCGAACTGTTATGAACAGCATAGCTTCGTCCTATCCAGACTATGAGCGTGGCCACAACTCGCACTGAGATGGACGCATACCTCTATCAAATTATAGCAATATTGCGCATAGTCGGCGCAAAGTCCTTCATCTTCTACGGTCACCTCATTTATTTCATCCCTCTCGGCCTGCATCTCCGCAATCCTGTCCACGCCTGTCTTGGGAGCGGGTTTCGGCGGCGGTGTAGGGGGTTTGTCCAAATATCCTGAAGCCTCTTTAGGGTTGGCATTATTCGCGAGAGTCGGTACCGATGAAGAAGACGTAATAGGATCAGTATAGGGCGGTGGCTCGTCTCCTGGCAAGTGGGTTTCGTTCGCGTCTCCAAATGTAAGCAAAGCCGTCAGAATGACAATCTCGAGTCCCTTGCGGTCGTCAACGTCGAACCTGAGAACTCGTTCAGACCTTAACCCTCCCACATCAAGGAAGCATGCGACTCACCGATTGATGTTGTAATCGAGGATCTGCACTGTCCACGTCCGCGAGCGGCTAGTGGGTTCCTTGGTGATGGCTACCAGCACCGGTGGGTCGGGTTTGCGCACGATGTAGCATTCTTCCTTCTTCCACTCGAACTCGTGTCTATCATCGCGTTTAGTATCCAACATGAAACAGCAACAGGCCCCGTACTACACTCACTCCTCCCACTTGAACTTCCATTTGGTCGACAGGGTCCCGCTATACTTGAGGTCTATGGCGAGATTCGGATTGTATAACTCGACAGTCTTATGCTTATTCTGCGGACTCGGCGCAGTCGCGGTTGATAGAACAGATTCGGACAGGGGATCTGCAGTTCCCTCAGCGTCGCCTCCCATCAGCTTTGCAGGACAAGACGAGCTCACCAAGTAACTCTATCTTATACACCGTCCCGGGCACCCTCTGCTTCCTATAATGTGTCGTCCCATTATTATCCACTAGGTCGATGATGAGCGGGTTATCCGGACGTTGAACAAGGTTCAGCGTAAAGAGATTCTGGTCGAGGCTCATGGACGTCGTTCGGAATATAATCGTCAGCGCCGCTAGCCTATATGTCCACCGTTCGAAACAGTCCCGTACGTGGTATAGTAAGCCGACGTGGGTATACAAGCACTGTTCTCCGCCATTTCAATCTAGAGCGTGCCATTCATCATAAACGAGGGTACGGCACAGCCATCTGAATCGCCACACGGGCCGCAGCATCAAGTGCACTAAGGACGACCGTGGTATAGAGCATGATAACACAGCGCAGTTATACGTAGAGAACAAGATCGCAGCACACCACGGAACACAGACAAAATGCAGCAGACACAGTGGTCAGACATGTCACCACTGTCCAAACAAATTCTCGTCATCTTCATCGTCAACGTCGTCTACTGGTATATACCTCTTCCCCTCCAGTTTCTGTCACCGCATTAGTCGCATCAATTGCTGGACCAGCTCGCTTCCAGAACTCCACTCACCTCATGGATCTTCCTATCTTTCAGACTCATAGGCTTGCCACCGGCCGTAGCCATTTCATCCTGGGGACGAACAAGCGAAGTACCTGTTCGCTGGCCGTTCCGGGGTGGCGAGGCCAGCGTAATGTTGTCATCGCTGCCAAAGAGCACAGCAGGACCATGATTAGGCGGAGCATTAGGAACAGCCTGCCTGTCATTCACTGCCTCCCGCGTTGATGGAGGAGCATACGCCATACGGTCTTTGAATGTTTGCGAGAGTGGAACATCAGGCGATAGATTGTGTGGGTTCAGAGCCAGGCGACGAGGCGGGGCCCCTGCAGAGGGGACTTCTGTTAACGTCGGCTTGGGACGCTCCACGGCGCCCGGAGCAGTAACTGGGTTATTAGATTGACCAAGTAGAGAAGCGCCTTTCGGGAAAAAGCTGCCAGACCGATGAGGTGTAGGGAGGATCGGACGGGACTCGGTGAGAGGAACGTCACGAGACAGACTGTCAGAGTTCATAGCACGCGAACGAGGACCCTGTGCGGAGAAGACTTCGGTTAGCGTCGATTTGAGACCCCCAGTAGCACCCAGAGCAGCGACAGGATGGTGGGCTTGACCGAGTATAGAGCGGCCTCTAGAGAATAAACCACCAGAGTGACGAGGCGTGGAATGGATCAAACGTGACTCAGTCGGCGCTCGACTGATGCGCGGTGTGAGCGGTACCCTCGGGCTGGAGAGGGCAGCAGATGGTCTCAAGCCAGAGGCGGTCAAAGAGGCCATAGCTCCGTTATTTTCGAGAAGATTGATGCGATCGGAAGAGGTTCCCATGCGGCCTAACAAAGGAGAGCTCGTCACGACAGGTCTTGCAGCCTCCAGTCCTTTGGGCGAAGCACAAGGGGATTCAGGAACAACTTCATCTTCAGCAAGATGGAAAGCTTGAGGGAAGCCAGGAGCGGCTGAAGATGGCTTAGGAGCAACAGCCGGAGATTTAGACAGAGCGGATATAGACTTCTGTGACTGTCTTCGGGACAACGGAGTCTCAGGATGGCTGGGATCTATAATGTCCTTATTGGAGCGAGGCGATTTCACGGTATGAGACGCTCGAGGAATGCTTTCCGCAGCGCGGTGATGCTCAGTCGGACTGCTTGTGAATTCCGGATTCAGGGCTTGTTCGACAGGGAGGCTTCGCAACATGAATCGCTGAGACGAAGAGGCCGACTGAGCGCGGTAAGCCTTGTTCAGTTCAGGAGACGAGGTCCGATTTGATCCATCAGAGAAAGGTGAACAATTGATCTCTTCTCGCCACGGGGAAGCAGGTGAAGACTCTTCCGCACGTAGACGCTTCCTGGGCGGCGATCCAGAAGCACTTTGGCTTCCAGATAGCTCAACGTGGTGGCCCTCTTGAGTTACGTAGTGTCGCTCTGGTTGGACTAAGGTAGAGCTAGATCGTTTCTTCGGGTAACTCGGAGATTGTCCCATTCGAGTATTCGAGGTAACTGGTTTAGCAGACAGAGAAGGGAGTGAGCGCATGGAGTCTTTGATATCACCTTTCGCAGCGTCGATATGGGCCGGGATTGCTTGGAGAAGTGGGAGGACGGGCGTTAAGGAGGTGAGTAGCTGTATCTGTTGCTCCTGTATGGATTGCAATATTTGCATCTGTGTCTGAATCGTCTGGAATCGGGGTATATGCGCGCCCGGACTGGGAAGGTACAGGTCAATAATAGGGCTTACCATGTGTATCAGGTCGAATTTCTTGTCGAAGGCGTCTAGTCTTAGTCCCTTAGCGGATAGATCATCTAGTATATCTTGAACCTTCGTGACCTGCGCAGGGGTACCGATGGAGGATTGTAGTGTGGCCTGACATCGGTTTACTACATTCACATATCAAGCAGCGGTTGTATGCGCCCGTTCAGCCAGCCAAATTTTCGGCAAAAACAGAGCCAATCATCAGCACATGAGATCCTTACCTAGTGAGACAGTCTGATCAATCAGTTTGTCATGTTCCTCCCCGAACATCGTCTTCATAGTCACTACTTCCCTCTTCGCCTCCTCGACTCCAGAAGTCAGCTTGTCGACGTGCGCCGAGAACTTTTCCAGATTAGCTTGCGTATCGTGCAGTAATATGCGCATTGATGTTCCAGCCTTGTCCGAAGGGGTTACTGAAGCTAAGGATTTGCTGCCCAGGGACGGTTGCAGCGCAAGCGGCACATCTTTCCGTAGTAGGTGTGCCCACAAGACATTGGAGCCATAGGAACCCCGAGGTGCCTTGGGAGCACTGCTTGTCGACGAGGAGTCTGTAAATGTCGCCATGGTGTTCTGAAACGTCCAGCACACCAAGGAGCAACCTTAGCAGCAGTTAATGGACTCAGTAGCTTGAGGGCCACAATCGCCACCCCGGACGCAGATTGAAGCTCCGCTTGTAATATCGCGGCCGGGCCGGACACTCCCCTCATACGTCCACAACCGTGTCTCTAGACAGTATTAAATGCTCTAGTTGCCTGCCTTGCTGAGTCCGAACACTTGTCTCTTCCTATTTGCCTTCCTCAGCTCGTGAATTCAAATGTCCAATCAGAACGCCTGCGATATCCTTCCGCCGTTACTCTTGCATCACCAAGAGATGTGAGAGAATGTGAAACGGGAGTTGCAGGTACAGTTCGGCCGCCTCACAATTCACGGTGTAGAAGATACATATCTGGAAATAACTGCTACTATTCTATCGGTGTAGTCAACCCGTGTCCAGTTACTTAAGATCACTCCTGCCGTTCGGTCGGGATTGCCAAGACAAACTCGGACAAACGAGAGGCGAAATGCAAGTGCAAGTTTCGAGCGCTTGACAGTTTGCAGGAGGATACATTCTTGGAAGTAAGCAGGATCATTCCAACGGTCTCATCAACTTGCGCCGGATCAGGACTTTTGTCATTCACTTCCGCCCGTCCTCTGGGAATGCCAAGACAAAGCCGGGAATACGAAAGAGAGGCTGCATGCTTAAGATACGACTCTCCGCCAGCGCAAGTCCATAGAAGATACCTCTCCCGCAGTAAGCGTCATCATCTCGTTGGTTCCGGGCTGAAATCACTGTAGAAGAGTGTCGGAGGCGTCAAGCCCGTATCTTGCCAAGGGAAATACAGAACTTGTGGTTGTGGGGTAAAACTAGCCGTGGATCAAAGGCTCTCGAGGCGGGGTACTTCCTGCGACGCCTTCCTTGTGCCCGATGCAGTGTCTGCGTAGCAACAAGACTTGACCCGGAACAACCGAGTTATCTCTGCTGATTTGCAGACTATCATTGTGCATCGCCGACTATGCAATACAAAGCAGGTATTCGAAGTCGGCATATGGAGTGTCCGCTGGAGACTCGTTATCAGCTTACAAGTCACATAGCTCGTGCTTCTCGACCACCGCCTTCTGAGGTCATCCCATGAAACCGACATATGCTCTCCGGAACCCCAAAACTCATCGCTCCGGATATGAGCTCGAGAAAGCCAGTCAACTGGCCTATATAAACCAGCCTGGCTCTGGTTTTGAGACTTCAGAGGATCTCCACCGACTTCCCTGTGCAGTATACGATGCTCTGCTTGTCACTGATCACCCTCAGCCTCAGCGCCCTCGCCTACGCTAGCCCGGCCAAGCGTGCGCAGGCTCTGTCCGTCTCCGTTACGGGCCCTGGCTCCGTGGACTCCATCAGCGACCTCAAGCTCACCGCCCTCGTCAAGAACTCTGGTGCGGAGGATGTGAAGATCCTGAAGTACGGCACCGTCCTCGATGGCAGCATGCCGACCCGCTCCTTCCGCGTCTCCAAGGACGGCAAGGCAGCCAAGTTCACCGGTGTCAAGGTTGGTGTCAGAATCAGTTTACCGGGTAGTGTTGTACTAAGCGTTGTTTTTAGATGTCGGTGGACATGAAGAAGGTCGGTGACAACGCCTTTGTCACCATCCCGGCTGGGCAGACATACACCGTCGAGCATGACAGTAAGCAGTCCAACCTCTTCAGCTGTCTTCTCTACACTCATCTTACTATTGTAGTCTCCTCCCTCTATGACTTCGAGACCCTGGGCACGGGCTCCTACTCCATCGAGCCCGTTACGACCTTCCAGATCATGTCCAACGAGTCCGAGCCCGCCTCCAAGGCCAAGGCTCAGATCGGTGCCGAAGCGGTCTCGGTGACAGTTAACAAGGACGTTGCCAAGAAGGATTTGAAAGTGAACACCAAGCGCGCGACGGTCAGCTGCGACACCAGTGATGCCAGCTACATCCGGTCCAGGTATGTTTGTATCTGATTGCGGATGGATGACTACGTTGTTAACCACCTTTTCTGATTACAGTTACTCGGAGGGCCAGACACTCGCTCAGATCGCTTCCGACTATGTGTCTAGCAACGGGGCCGACGACCTCTTCACGTCGTACTTCGGAACCACCTCCACTGGCTCTGTCATCGACGTCCTTGATGTCAGTATTCTCGTCAGGCCATCCAAGAATCCTGGTCCTGATGACTTTGTAGAACGTCGCGAACGAGGACGATTCCAGCCGCACCCTGAACTGCGATGATCCTTACGATGCTTGCGAGCAGGGTGTAAGTGCAAACCTCTTCCGCCGTTCTCGTTGAACCGAATACTCAATGAAACTCGATTCAATAGGTCATTGCTTACACCCTCATTGCTACCACGAACATCTAGTGTGTATTATACCACTGGTACTATGTTGCATAGTTCTGATCCTGTCTTTCTTCAGCTTCTGCGACATCTTCTACGATGAGGTCCCGCAGAGCAACCTCTGCTCAGGTACCTCTGTCGCCGACAGGGATATCCGTGGTGGAACCGTGCTGCATGAGCTCACGCACGCCACCTCTGACACTGAGGACGGTAGGTTTCTTTCCGAATAGTAATACTTCATAAGATACTCACGTCGCGATGCTAGTCGGCTACGGATGCTCGTCCGACCAGAGCCTGGCCAGCTCGGACCCGGAATCGGCTGCTAACAACGCGGACAACTACAACGTAAGCCGCTTCCACTTGCTGTATTTTCGAACGGCGGCTAACCGACATAACCCTTACAGTGCTTCGCCACTCAGGTCTATGCTGACACGCAGTGCTGAGGGCGAGAGTATGTAGCCTCACACAACAACTGTATACTGTCCCTGTAATGTTTTGACGAATTGATGATGCTTTCGACCCATTGAATAAGCGCGTAAGACTTATAATTAGATGCTCTGTAGATGATCTCACGTGGTCAGAAGCTTACCATTGCCAGCTGATTGCGGCTATGTACTCCATGTGGCCTGTGAGGTATGCCGTGATGCGGCCTTCTCCCTGGACCGACGTCTTTGAGGCATGGTTCCTTCGCCATCAGAATCCAGAAACACTAGTAAGTTATCTCTAAATGCCCTCGGGATATTCGTATTTTGATTGCCGCTTATTAGAACGCTCCTGCTACTTCTGAAGACTCAGCTCTGGCTCTGGCTTGCCCCCTCTGCATCTCTGCCTGTTACAGAATTGCAATGCAGCCGTGCGACGGTGTATAATCGCGGCGAGACTCGGTACTTTCGTGTATCATCGGTTATAGCACCGCTAACGCCGGATCAACGGGGGGCTGCTTTACGTTAGGTTCACAAGGCGTCGCGTAATTATAATTTGAAGTCGGTTGAACACCCAGACTCCACTTTACTGCCTAGCTGCTGCATCTACATGAGTGAGATAGAGCCACAGGTGCAGGGTGCTGGTGAGGCAGAGGACGAGTGGGACGAGGCAGAGGACGAGAACCCGCTGGTCATGAAGATTCGGGACCCGCTGCAGCCTGCAGAAAAGAAGGAACTCACGACGAAGGAGCTCCACAGTGAGCAGTACACATTTTCCCTTGTGTCAAGCCAAGCCTGAGGTTCCTGGATACAGCTATGATACACGACGGCCTAATTGACCTCAATCCGCCCTACCAACGCGGTAAGTTCAGCTTTGAACGTGGATTGCTTACAGCCACCTGACGCGTCGTGGAAGACGTGGTCTGGCCGGAGAACAAACAAATGCGCCTCATTGATTCGATCTTCCGCGATTTCTACGTCCCACCCATCGTGTTCATGGTGACGAGAGACGAGGAGGATGAAAATGTACGCACTTGCGTTGACGGGAAACAGCGCCTCACGTCAATTCAGAAGTTCATCGACGGCCAGGTGATACCGTCCCACAAGCCGGTGCAGTACAAGGCTAATGCACCGGGGCATAGATTCCGCACAGAGACTCTCTGACTGGCAAGTGTTTCTGGTACACCTGTCCACAGAGTCTACGCGCACAACGACTTGAAGTCCCTAACGACCTGAAACGTCTCTTTGAGTCAAAGCAAATGACATGTGGTGAGTCCGATGTAATCCTGGCCTCTAATGCCCAGTCAGGCATACGCGCACAGTGATATACGATAGCCTCGCACCTGAGATAGAACGCGAGATATTCCAAAGGGTCCAACTAGGCATGGCACTGACAGTAGCAGGTACGCTCATCCACCCTTCCCTCAAGTCAACGATGCTTCTTATACTCATACCGACTCACCTCTGTCAGAGAAAATGCAAGCCATCTCCTCGCCCCGCGCTACCTGGATCTCGAGCCTCCAAGAAAAGTGGGTGCTGTCCGACACACACGGGCTCGCGACCATCCTCGACTGGGACATCCAGCGCGGGCGCGATTTCCAAAACATCGCGCAGTTCGTATACCTCTGCGAGGACTGGCCGAACCAGACTGTGCCGACCTCCAAAAAGATCGCGGGATGGCTGGAGGGCGGCGAGCCCCCGAGGGAGGCCTTTAAGAAAAGAGTGGAGAAGGTATTGGCAACTATGCTGCGAATTGCACGGCACGCACGATTGGGCAAGGGGTTCAGGAAGCCGCATCCGCGCGTGGCGCCTGTGGAGTTCATCTTCATCGGTGCGTGGCTCGAGGTGCACCCTGTTCTTGCCGTGCTCACCCCAGCGCTTGGATAGGAGTGATGCTTTACCTGATTCCGAATATATCGGATGAGCAGCACTCTGACAACATATACGGCCTGCGCACGTTCCTGCGCAAAAGGTTCGTGGACGTCAGAAATAACACCAAGGTCGTGAAGGCGCTTTGGCACTTCATTGACAAGCAGATGGACGATGCGAATGAAGCGGGGCAGGTAGCTGAGTCGATTCTTGCGTCGTCTCCGGCAAGTCGTGGGCGCCCACGTCGTTCTACCGCCGGAAAGAAAAGGAAATACTATCTTGAAGAGGACGATGATGAGGATGACCCCACTAATTATGCTGAGCTGGACGCTCAACCATCTAAGAGGAGACTTGAGAGTCAAAGCAGTCGCCGTGCGCGGCCGTGAGAGTGAGTAGAGTGCGTGCCGTTTGATGGCGAGTGATGGCTTTGCCGATTTCTGTTTTCCGCTGCTTACTTGATAAATTTTGTTCAACGACGTGCTGATAGCTTCGAGATATATTGAATGTAAGTGCGGGTGGACGTGTAGTTTTGAATGTTATACAGTTGTGACTCTGACCGGTATCGGAGGAACTGCTGGGGAAATACCTGTACGAGTGCCTTCCGTTGTCCTCGCTGTTGCTTTTGGTAGGGCGGATGACGAAACGATACAGGTGACGCAGAAGCGGGCGACAAGCAAGAACACCAGCAGGCATGCGAGCGTAGCACCACAGAGATTATTCATTTGCGAGTCCTGGTTGAACAAAACTGATAATAATGATAGTAGTAATCAAACAAGAATCCATACCCTCCGCCAAACCCAATGTATTACGGAACATTGTCATTTCCGATCCCGTCGATTGCATGCGTTCTTCTCCATTCGGCCAGCATCTCCACGCTAATCATCTTGATCCCCCATCGGTCCGCAAAGCGCCGACAATCGTCCCGCCTCGCCATGCTCCCCTCCTCATCGTCGTTCACAAGCTCGCACAACAGCCCCGCCTCCGGGAGGCCAGCGAGCCTACACAAGTCGACGCTGGCCTCGGTGTGTCCTTTCCGGGTCAGCACGCCCCCCGAGCGAGCTCGTAAAGGCACCAAGTGGCCGGGACGGGTGAAGTCTTGCGGTGTGGACGAGGGAGAGGCGAGAGCTCGTCCGGTGAGGGCGCGGTCGTGGGCAGATATGCCGGTTGTCGTGCCGAACTTGTAGTCGACGGTGACGGTGTAGGCTGTTCGATGGCGTTCTTCGTTCTGGGGGACCATCATCGGAATGCCGAGTTCTTCGAGGCGTTTTCCAGGCATCCCGATGCAAATGTAGCCACTGCAAAGCATTTCAAAATTCCTCTCATATTTAGGAGGGAATCAGACGGACCTGGTATGCTTGATCATCCAAGCCATCTTTTCCGTCGTACACTCGCTTGCGGCAATAATGAGATCGCCCTCATTCTCCCTGTTCTCATCGTCCATGACCACCAGGAACTCGCCCCGACGAAACGCCGCAATTGCTTCCTCCATGCTGTCGAAGGCGAATGAAGTCCGTTCCGGTACGTCCTTTACTTGCACGGGTCTGCCGTGCGTCTTTCCGTCCGGAGCCATCTTCCGCGTTCCGTTGAGAGTGTGCAAGGCTGTCGGGGCCATTCGAGAGTAGTAACCCACCGTTCAGGCTGTACTCAAATATGAGGTGGGATGAGTAAACGCTTAGTCGGCCTAGATTAGTAGACCCGCTGCCTCCGCGTGGGATGACCGTATCGAGTGTTTCCGTGCACAGCGTTTGTATGAGCCATTCAATGCGAGTTGCGTCGGAACATGAGGCACGCCGATGAAGGAGCAATAAAAGACACGTCCTCGCCTTCGCGCACGGTGCTGACGCAGAAAAGACGCCTGCCGAGGTACTGACGCATGTGGGTCGGCAGAGCCCGGAACGACCTGGGGGGCGTTTGCCGACCCGAGCCGGATATTTTACTGCAGCGACAACGCACTGGTTTCTCCCACATTCTCCCTCCTGGTCGAGCCCCGCGCCGCCCGAGCTTCTGGACAGGTTATCCAGTCAAGCACTAGACTTAGACGATAATCATAATGACGACGCCGTACAGCGGAAAGTGGAATGCCAGGTGAGTCGTGGCGTTCCTAGGCATTCTGGCGCGAGATACGGAGGAAAGTATGTCAAAAGAGGGGTCCTTCTTGAGGGAGGCGATGGAAGTGCGAGGTTTGGCGTTGGAGAGGTCACGGTGGCGAGGAAATTTTGCCTTGGGGACCCAACTGCCATGGGCGATAACCACGTATTGACCAGCATCTTGCAGGTATGCGGGCCCTGTCCCCCACGATACCTCCTACTACTCCAAATGTATGCTTGGTGGTGCTCTGGCGTGCGGTTTCACGCACGCCGGTATTACCCCTCTCGATGTCACGAAATGTAACATGCAGGTGAGCTGGTAATCGGTCAATCGTGCAGCCCAATTCTCATGTCACCTGTAGGTCAACCCTGGCAAATACAAGGGTCTCGTATCCGGAATTTCGCTCATCATGAAGGAGGAGGGTTCCTCTGCCATCTGGAAAGGCTTCGGCCCCACCTTTGTCGGCTACTCGTTACAGGGCATGTTCAAGTATGGTCTCTACGAGGTTTTCAAGGATATGTACATGAACTTGGCGGGTGAGGAGGCCTCTGAGAAGTACAAGCCCGCCATCTGGCTCGCTGGTTCTGCGTCTGCCGAGTTCTTCGCCGACATCGCCCTCTGCCCGCTCGAGATGACCAAGGTCAAGATCCAGACAAGCCCCGCTGGTACCTTCCCCATTCCCATGGGTGCTGCTCTCTCCAGGATGAGCGCGACCGCCGCCGATACCCGCTATCCCTTCGGTTCGCTCGTTCCTCTGTGGTCCCGTCAGGTGCGTATATGCGGCTTGTACCATGATCCATGTGTTAACGAGCCCCGCAGATCCCGTATACCATGGCCAAGTTCTTCTTCTTCGAGGGTATCGTCAAGATGTTCTACACGCACGTGTTCACGGCGCCCAAGGACACGTATTCGAAGGGCACACAGCTCGGTGTTACGTTCGCCTCCGGTTACCTTGCTGGTGTCATCTGCGCCATCGTCTCTCACCCCGCCGACACACTCGTCTCGCTCATGGGCAAGCCTGGCAACAAGGGCAAGGGCGTCGGCCAGATTGCGTCCGAGACCGGTCTGATGACGCTTGCGACCAAGGGTCTTGGTACACGTATTATTATGATCGGTACGTGGCGGCACTGCTTCGAATTCTATCGTCGCTGATGGTCTCCGCAGGTACCCTTACTGGCTTCCAATGGTGGATCTACGACAGCTTCAAGAGCGGTATGGGTATGGGTACTACTGGTGGCAAGTAAGCACAACAAAAGTGGGGCCGTATTATATAGAGGTGAGCCCTTCGATCTAAGCCAAGCCTTCTCTTCTGACATCTTCTTGCAGAGTGGTGCGAATGCGAGCGAACGATTACTCAGTCGACTTGTTACAGTTACTGTCCTCTATTTAGTTTCACATGTTATCTTCCGCGTTCAGCGTGGCCTGCCAATAGAATGGATATTCAGACTGCATATGCACTACGCCATAGTACCCGGAGATCGGGTGATAAACTTAAGACCGCCATTGAAATGCCGGTATGGAAGATGTCGAATGCATCTTGTGCGGGAATTGCGGTGGCCGTGTTAGGTTTGCAGCGCTTACTATACAATTGATCATGATGGCTCACGCTGTGTCCTTCCATCTGGGGCCACGATATTGCATTTCGTTCTGACTGGTGGGAGAGGTTCATCGTAGACCGCCATCTCCAGCGAGCCTGACTTCGTGCAACGTCCGCCATGCCCAAGGTGCCGTCTGAAGGGTCGTCGAGTAAGGAAAACCCGAACGTGCTGAAGAGGAACCAAGTATGGATTCAGACCGCGTCCGGGTGCATGGAATTCACCGGCTTTCTTTCGTAGGCGTGCCATCAGTGTCGGCGACGGAAGCTGGTGAGCAGGCCGAACTTGTTTGTTCGGTGGATAGCTGACTGACCGATGCCCGGGTCCCTAGAAATGGTGGGTGCCAGTGTGCGCTAGGCGCCCAAGGTCACTGACGATCCTGCGCATAGCGATGCAAAGAGGCCGGCGTGCTCGACGTGTGTGCGGTCCCATGCGCATGCGGTGAGCCATGCGCCTGCGGGCGTGGAGGTACCGCCTTTACCGGAGTGCACGTACGATGAGAGTGAGTCGCGTACTGTCGATGAGTTCAACGCAAGTCGAAACGACTGCATATAGTCCCAGAGACACCTGCATCGACGCCGGATGGGCCGAAGAGTCGCTATGAGAGGCTCGAGAATAGGATCAGTTGGTCATGTCCCACTGCTCTCCGAGCTACTGATAATCATGCCACACTGACAGATGAACTAGAGTCTCTCCTGCGGCAGAAAGACCAGCAAGAAGCAGCTCAAGGCACCTCCTATTTCCCTGCACAGCACGCGAACCCCAACCGGCACTACCGCCAGTCGGCCTCGAGCTCGGACACGTCCGACTGGGGCGGCGTCATGGCAGGCTCGACCATGGGAACGTTTTCGGACTATAACTTTGCTGCGCAAGCGTATCCTACCCCTCAGGCCGATGGGCCAGGGTCTGCGTACCCGAACCACATGCCACCGCCTTTCGAAGCACGGATCGATTCAGTCTCTCCGACCGGTTTCGGCGTGTCGAATAAGAGTAGTCCTGCGAGTGGGAGCGATGGGCTCGGATTAGTCTGGTCATCTTGGTCGTCGAAGCTTCCTAAACCCGAACTCGTACGCCATCTGTGAGTCTCTGCTGAGAGATATCCAGAGTGACGTGCTAACTCGCCCCAGGGTCGATGCGTTTTTCGCTTTCCATCCGCATTCGACCAGGCTCTTCCACGCAGCGACGTTTATGGCGTCACTCAACCTGCCACCCAACCACCTCAAGTTCCCGAACGTCGCCATCCTGCATGCTATTTGTGCGCTCGCGAGCCTCTATACCGCAGCGGTCACATCGCCCCCTCGGCTGAACCCCGAGGAGCCACCAGGTGGTTATATCGTAATGTCTCTGTCTTGTGGGCCGGCACTGAGGTAGTGTCAGATGAATTGTTCAGAAGAAGGCATAAAGCGAAGCAAGGGCGGCCTGATACGTTTGCGGACGTCCAAGCCGATCTCGCGAGGGACTCGTGCGACGAGCAATGGAGTATGGGCGAAAACTTGTTTGAAGTCCTACAAGGTATCTGCGCGTGGCTGCTGTAGTCGCCTGATATCCGGTCTCATAGACTCTGTTAGCTCGTATCATCTTGACCTGGTTCTATTTGGCCCATGCACGGTAGTTAACACGCCTTTCTCCTCAAAAGTGACTACTGACGTCCTTCATAGGTGGAGCGAAGTAAACATCTCACAGTTGCTTTATTCCGGATTTTATTCCTGACAGCGATGTTGCTTCCGATGCTAGGTCTACCTAGCAGCCTCGACGGCCATGCGAATATCCGTAGCATGTGGGCTGAATTGCTACCCGCCCTTCCACACCATCGCGAATCCTACCAGACCGCTATCCTTACTGCCGCGGTCGGAGACGATCATCGAAGATGAATGCCGCCGCAATGCCTTCTGGCTTGCATACTGCTCGGAGCGTCAGCACGGGTGTGGCAATGGCTGGGCGTTATGTCTTGACGATGTCGATGTGACTCAGCTTCTTCCCTGTCGTGGCGACAGGTTTGTTCAGGGCGTAAGTCTATTCATTCTCATTCTCACATATTTTCCTCACGATACCTGGTAGGCGGTGGTTTCGATGAACGATCGCCAGTGGGCCCAAAGCAAGGACATCTTCGTCACGCACCCGGAGGAGCACACCGACCCGTTTGCGCTTTACGTTAAAGCCGTCATGCTGCTGTCGAAGGTGAAAAATTTCAACCTGCGGTTCCGGACGAGACAGTTCTCGGGCGACCCGGCCACGATGCCCATAGCGAGCGAGCCCGAGGATCCGCACCACCCCAATGATCCTCGCGCCACACCTGCGTTCATGGAGCTGGATGGGAGCATCACCTCGTTTAGACAGTCGTTGCCCAGGCATCTGAGTCATCCTGTCGGCGGGGATAATGGTGTGGATTGGTATTTGTATACGGTGTGCTTGGTTCCCCATGCGTGAGTTTCGATTCTAGCGGCGTATTGCGTGGCTTCTCACCGCGTCTTCTTGACAGAGCTGCTATTCTGCTTCATGAACCCCATGCGGAAGTGGGCCAGCGCAGCTGTGCCTCTGCATGCCGTATACTGGAAGCGTCTAGGGCTATCCTCAATCTGGTCTATGCATTGACGTCTACGAGCTACGATATATCGCTCCTGGATAATTTCTCTACCGTGGGTCCAAGTCCTCCCTGCGTCGTTCCGGTACTGAGCTTTGGTGCAGTTCGCTTGGTTCCTAGCAGGTCGTATCTTGGCTCGCTTCCTGGAAGCTGCGATACTGGTAAACGGACAGGAACAGATCCCCGCGCTGGTGAACGAAATCACGTACATCAGGTAGGGAATGCTTCGCGAGCATGGTCCCGTCTGAGACTCACTGTGTATTGCTAGAGTCGCCATCGCAAAAATGGGCGAACGAGTCCCCCTTGCCTGTAAGTGTCTCCTCCAGCACCATTGGAGTTGGCTGCTAACCCTGAGCAGACCGGTACGGTCGGATGCTGAACGACTTTCTCATGCAAAAATGCGGGCAAGAGCACGCACCTCCCGTGTCCGCTCTCGCTCCCAGGTGGCCCATCGTTCCGATCGGGACCGCGGTCTCGTCGTACTACGAGGCCGCCGAAAGTGGCACACATTTTGAAAATGTTCCGGATCGCAGTGGACTGCAGTCGTATCCGCGCGGTACGTAGGGTATTCACAGTGGAAGGGTATTGCGCGTCCTGCAGACATCACTTCTTTCTTGCGGACTAGGGTGCGCACGGAGGTTTGGAATGATGCTAGTTGGCATTTGTATATATGTACTTGTAGTGCAGCTTGTATAATGTTTGTTAGAAGATATCGTGATCCTTGGACACCATCTATGCTATTGTATGTGTCCAGTTACTGCCACAACTCTGACCTTTGGTCGACTGTCTCACCTAAGCAATTGTCGGAAAAATCATAAATACCTTACCTGACATGACTCGCCGTGATCTGTCGGAGATACCATGATCAGGTTTGAAAATGCATTATATCCCATGACCAGCTGGCTGACGGACCCTGATCAGGCTGGCCTGACCAGAACAGGGTAGGCACCAGGAACTATGAAAAGAAGTCCTACTAATTATCAGATCAATGGTAGAACTAAGCGCTAAGCATTCGTTGTGTAGATATTCTATATACACCACCATCGCTGAGCCGATTCACTGGCAGACAGCCTTTGCCATTGGGCAGCCGAAGAAAAGCTGACAGATACTAGTAGGCGCCGGCCAAATATATGTTTTAAATCCAAGCTGTTAGCTATATTATACTCTAAGGTATAATCTAGTAGGTGTAGAGAAAAAATGCTGAGATGTGCATATAGCACATATGATTATGCTTGACTCGGCCTGGTCAGTCTTTTCGTAGGTACTTTTCCGACAGGATCCTCGGTGCTATCCGAGGAAGCTATATGCGGTAGATCTGACTTGACTTTACACCCAATGAGTCATTCTCTTCCCAGTGTCCCAGCAGCACGATAAGCCACTGGACTCACTTGAGGTAAGTTATGCCCTGCGTGAATCTCTTCAGGAAGTACAGGCCCCCGTTGCATTTCCGGTGCCACGTAGTACTCATTGCATGGAGCATACTTATGGCCGGGCTGCATCACATATCCTAAAGATGACCAACCATATAGATCCGTGCCCGCATTCATATTGGATGGTCGGATTTCCTACGGAATCGTACGTGGATTTGAACGTGATATAGCCGTTTCTCAGGTCTGAAACTCTTCCTCGGAACTCATGATGAAGCATACAAAGCCGGCGTTACGACGCTGCATCAGCAAAGTGCTAAATTCACTTTCTCGGCTTCTTTCCGGTCTTTTTGCGGCCAGAAGTGCCTAAGTTAGATTTAATACGTATTGAAGTCAATAAGTCGCCACGCAAGCTCGATGCAAGGAACCTGTCAAGCAGAATAAGGTAGTGAAGCAGCCAAGATTAACCAAAGATAGGAATGCGCGTCATCAAGAGCCTATTAAGAGATCCTGAAGACATTGGCCGGGAGCTGACGGAGACAGCTGTCAAGTAGAATAAGGAAATAAGACCACCGAAGCAGAATGGCGGAGACGAAGGCCCTAAGAAGTAGACCAAGTAGGAAGAGATTGATCCGCAGTACCTAAGTAGCAAAGTACGAAAGATGAGGTGAAGGCCGCCTTAAGTAAATAAGTAAGGAAAATATAAACGAAGGTCATAACTAAGCAAATAAGTAAGGAAGATGAGATGAAGGCGATACCGAGACTTCTGAAAGATGGAAAGATATCCAGAAAACGAGAACTATTGATATAAGTAAGAAATCACCAAGGTCAGTTAAAGCGCTCGAAGCGCTCGCCCCGCTTCCTACAACACGTGTTCAGACTTGTAGTCTTCAAGGCCTACTAGCGCCGGTATGCCTAGGAACAGAAGTATGCACTCGTGGAGGACAGCGGATATTTTTCAAGGCTTACCATGTTTTGTTGTGATGCGCCTGCCATGGTGTTTGTGTCCCCTCCTACACCAGCCCCATTGTTGCAACCTAGCATCCTCCCACCGAGTCGCACGCCATCCTGGGAGCAGCGCATGAGTTCCTCATTATGTCTCAGCATCGAAAGTGTGGGCTGTAAGCTCGAACACGGGGTGGTCGGGCGAAGCATATGCTAGAGTAGACAGCCAGGTGAGTGCCGGTCTTATTAACGAACCGTAAATCCCGAGTACCGACTCAGAAGTGCTCAGGCTTTGCGAAGATCACATCCGGGATTCCTGAATGGGAGCACCCGCGCCGCATACGAGTTCCCCGAGCGTTAAAACCCTCACCCCAACAATCTCTGCGCAGCCGACAGGCCAACGGTCGCACAGACGACAGCATTCTGGAAGACGATGAGGAGGACAACTCCTCTGCTGAAGCACCGGAGACCAGTCCCAGCCCAGCCTCCGACCATCAAACGAGAGGATAGATGATCCACCCAGCAAGATGACATGTGGATGCTCCATTGCCAACTGCGCAACTGCCAGTCTTCTCAGACCATTAGAGAGGTGTGAGATGGGCGCCGCTTCATGTGCGCCCAAGACCAAACCGGCTAAGCTGCTACCGCCAAGCTTGCATGTCCGTCTCCGGTTACTTCTCAGTGGACTTGCCGGCACCACTGGTGATGGGGTTGGAAATGTGGGAGTCCACGCTGCGAAGCAGTCAATACCGGGGCAGCAGAGATGGTGAACAGCATGGTCACTTGACACCGCAAGACGATGTTTGTATTAGTAGTCTTCTTTCTTGCCCGATGAGAGGGTAATGTCACTGAATGCGATAATTGGCAGCGGAGCTTGCGCATGCCTTCAAAGCGAACATTGAGTAGGCGCTGCGTCTCGATCTTCTCGAACAGGCCAGCAGCCTCCATCTTGTCAGTGATCGTCTGCTCTGACTGGCCTCCATCTTGTCGGTGATCTTCTGCTCCGACTTGGCCTACTTGACAAAGTCACGTACGTGCCCACTGAGGCAATGAACTTCTCCATATGAGTGATTTCCTGCCGCCTGTTGTACTTGTGGAAGTGGGCCACTGCTGTGCATGGCATGATACGAGTCCTGAGTTTGAAATTTTCTGAAGTAAATTTGGCACATGTCACTCAAATATGAGTAGGAAAAAATATTTAATTGCATATCTCACATGCAGTTACTACAATATCTACATATAGTGACAAGGATGCTATCTACAAGAAGAACCAAAGTATGGCATCCCATACCTAGATACTAAGGGAAAGAGACAAGTTAATAAGCAAGGACAGACACATGTGGGTGTACAGGCCTGTTTATGCAAGCTTGACAACCAGATCCAAAATAAAAAATTGCTATTCCACATATTCCACCACATATTATCTAGATAACCTCCAAGGATACACTGTCCCGAGTTTGTGCACAATTATTTCTGCTTTTAGTAATAAACCTACATGTGAAGTGGAACTCACCAAAGTATATATTGTTGCTCCTTCTATATCAGGGCTACGAGATGGTGCCGGCCACAATGAGCAGCAATATTCACTTTAAAAATTCACTACTTTATTTGTAGTGGTATCTGTTCTTATCTAAGCAGCAATACCTGCTTACCTGAGTGTTCTTGGCTATCCTGAATTTTTGTGCATTTTTAATCAATTGTTTCAGTTTATTTATTCTGGCAGGGAGTATCTCACATTGTTCATGTTCTTATGTAGGCAAAGACCTAAATACAGGTGAGTACTTTTGGATCTTCTGATTTTTGGGCCATTTCCCACTCAATTGAGAGTGCTAGAAGACATGCAGGACAACTTCCATGCTTACATAAGCATGATTCTCAGGTGGCTGAGTATTGGCTGATTATCATGATTTTTTCGGCATATTTTTAGTTATTTATTGAGTTGAGTTCAACAACCCAGAGCTTTCATACAGGGCTTCATGCATTTCCAGGTGCTAATAACAGCTGATATAGTACTGCCCCTGTCTCCGGGAATATGTTTTGATTTATTACGATTTACCCCATCCTTCTGGGCAATTGTTGGGGCATTTTGTTACTCAAGTGATTTTATTGGATGCCATACAGGCCTCCTATATGCACACATAAGCATGATTCCCAGGTGATTGAGTACTGGCTGCTTATTCTGATTTTTTTGGGTGTATTTTTAGGTATTTAAACTCAGTTCAACAACAAAGAGGCCTTATACAGGGCTCCATACATTCCCGAGTGCTAATAATAGATCATATGGCACTGCCTCTGTTGCCACGAATATTTGGTGATTTATTGTGATTTTCCCCATATTTTATTGCTGTCTTTGAAGGGAGCATGAGCTTACATCATGCAGATTATGTCAGAGCAGGGCTATGACGCACTTGCATGTTCGATAGTTGAGCTGCATGTGCGTCATAGTTGCCTTAATCAGAATCTCTTATAGCCTGACTTCAATTTTTTGTGGTCAACAGTAAGTAGCGCTCCTTTAGCAAGCTGGCAGCCAATCAGAAGCCAGGAATCCCAACCGGCGCGGAAACCTCGTAGTTGAAGCTCCGACAGTGTTCTCTCACGGTAAGAAATGAGTAAGTAAATGATTTGTAGTCCCTCTGCCAAGAACATGCACACAGCAGACTCGGAATTGACTCATAAATCAGGCAAATATTTGGGAAGGTGTAATATATGGGCCAGATAATATATTTGGAATTTCAGCCTCTGCCAACAACAGGAGCAGGAGCACTGTGCAGATTACTGAAATGTGGCACTACAAATCAAAAACTGTAGTCTCGACTACAACCGGAGTTTCAATAAAGTGTTATCGAGACTACACTTTTAATTCCCACAGTTTCTCGGCATTATCGTGGGAGGATCTGCATTGTTTGGCATCGACCCGGTAAAGACTCTTCCTTCGTAAACTCAGGACTCGTAATGCCTTCATCTGGTTGACCTTGCTTGCAGCCATGGTCCGCATGCGCGTCGAGTAATTGCCGCCTCAGTACTAGTCATGCGTGACGGACGCGTCCATGTCCACATTGCCATCGACTTCTGTCTCAGTCTCAGGTGGGGAGTCTTTGGTAGAATTCGAGGTTAAGCATGCATGTTGCCGTCAGTTTCGGTCACGAAGTACTTCACCCGTGGGGTCCCATGAAGGTCGCATGATGATAGTGCCGCTTTGCTCGTGCAGGGGATCACGACAGTGCCGGTACGGGTGTGGTTGCGGTTGAGTTGTTGGTTGATGTCTCCGTGTCCGATGTAGCAGATGACGGTTCTGGAGGCTGATTGCGAGCAATCTGGTGTCTGACAGGATGATGGTAGCCGAGCAACTGCTTCGCCTCTCCATCATGGCAGCATGTGACATCTGCAAATCCTGAACATGCTGAGCAACCCTGAGTACTCAGTGGCGCATTCGGCAGATCAGCCTCACTCAAGCTCGGCCGGAATGTAAACCGCTCAACCAACGAGAACACATTTGTATGCCTCACAGGTGCCGCTGACGACGGCGGCGGTGGCGAAACTGGCCTCTGGGGCTGCTTCTCTTTCTCTTTTCCCCTTCCAAGGCTCTTGAAAAATCCGTGGATCTCCTTCGATGGCGTCGATCCCAATCCAACAGTGTGTGATGCAGGGGTTGCCAATGAGGAGCCAGAGGCAGCGGACGCAGACACAGAAGAACCAACAGTCGCCTGATACCCATTCCGCTGGGTCAAATTCACAGTGGCCGGATGGAAACTCGCAAGCGGCTTATAAAACGCCTGCCTCACATGCGGGTACTTGCTCAAATACGCGAGCAGCTGCAGACTCAACAACACATCTTCATCCCTATATGGTCCAGTCTCAGTGCTATCCCGATGGTGGTGGTGGTGGTGATGGTGTCGGCCCTCAGCAGTGGTAGTCCCAGCCGTCGCACCAGCCTCCGCATTTTGCGCCGCGGTGCGAAGGCCTGCAATACGAGAATCTCCAGCAGCACGTATGCTGGGCTCCCATCCAGGTGTCGGCATCGGCAAAGCATTTGGCAATGTAGTCGGCCCAGCTCTCGGCGTCTCGTTATCGGCGGGACCGATCATATCCTCAGCTCTACGCACAGTAGGCGTATCGTCAATAGCACCAGGTGCCCCAGGCGGCGCACCCATCGCAAAGTCATCATTCGGCTCAAGGCTCACAATCCCATCCTCGACACCCACGCCATTCGCACCAAGCTCCTCGGGGTTGATGATAATATGGGGCTCCACGTTCATCTCCGTAGAAGGGCCAGCAGGGCTCGCGGGCGGTGACTCGGATACAATACCCACAGCGCGGTGCGGGGTCGTGAACGGGCACCTCTGCAGCGAAGGAGACGTATCCGTATCGTGCGTGATGGACGTGTCCATGTCCACATCGCCATCACCTTCCGTCTCAGTCTCTGGTCAGGAGTTGTTGGTAGAATTCGAGGTTGAGGGCACATGTTGCCGTCTGTTTCGGCCCCCAGTACTTCACCGTGGGGTCCCATGAGGGTCGCGCGATGATAGTGCCACTTCGCTCGTGCACAGGGATCACGACAGTGCCAGTGGGCATACCTGAAGTCACGGGTGTGGTCGCAGTCGAGTTGTCGGTAGATGTCTCCGCATCCGATGTAGCGGATGACGGTTCTCTAGGCTGGTTTCGGGTGAATGTGGAGTCTGAGGGGATGACGGTGACCGAGCTGATGCTTCGCCTCTCCATTGTGGCAGCATCTGACATCTGCACATCCTGAACCCGCTGAGTGACCATGAACGATCGAAACAGCTCGGCACATACCTCAGCACTAAAAAGCCACGTTACCGATGACACCCTCTCTGCGCGTATGGCGCTCCCCAGCTGTGCCTGTATCAGCTGCACCTGATCCTGCTGCCTGCACTCTAACACGGCCGCCCTCCTTGCCACGTGCTGCTCTCGAGTCCCCCTCAGCATTCCATCATGATGGTTGCGTCAGCATTCCAGATACACCAGCCCGTATTCGGAGTATATCCTGTCCAGAGAGGCCTGCTTCGTCGCATAGTGATCGGAAGATGGAGTCCTCTTTGTTGAACAGATTGAGGGGCATATCGAACTCAGCTGTCTTACCAGAGTCCATCACCACCACGCGGTCGTAATAGACTGGGGCAATCATCAGTGGATTATGGAATACACCGGAAAGTCGACGCACCAATCATGTTTAGTCAATGAGGTGGAGGAGGAAAACTCTGTCTGAATAGTCTTCTGTATCTTGGAGTCAGTCTCGACATCCACACTACTGGTGGTCTCATCCTTCGACGCCGAGCATACCATTAGTATGTTGAGACTGCAAATAGAGTATCCACACTCACAAGGATGATGATTCGGCTATTCTTGACAAGGGCTCGACAGAGAGCTAGTAGTTGCTTCTCTCCGGTGCTGAAACTTCCACCTGTTATATCTAGTTAGGATCAATGTTGCAGCCAAGATGAGACTGTCGGCTTGACCTTCGTCGCTGACAGGAGAAGCCGAGGTGAACTTCACTTCAGCAGAAGGATCAGATGTTGGGCATCCTCTGGCTTGGCGGACAACCGGTGATAATCCCCTCGAAGGCATCTGATATCTGCTGCTTCAGGGCCGAGGACGTCCGTCAAGCAGTCTGAGGCTTGTGTCAAATTCTCGCAGCCTTCCGTGAGATGAGAAAGATGAAGCTGGACCTCCCCTTTCCATGCCAATGCCCGTCCCACAGGCACTGGGGCATTCAGAGCGCGAGCCAAGTCCAGCACTTGGTCTGCAAAGTACTCAGCTTCTCTGGCAGAACCTCTGGAGAAGTAGGCCTGAGTCAGAGCAAATAGCGTGGCCAGTAACCCATGCGTTATGCACCATTCCAGACTGTCTCGACATGGCTGACGACGCGGCTGCTGTGGTTTCTCGTCAGAAGGCGAAGGTAGAGCTTCCTTGACGTCGGTCATATCGAAGGGATTGTCATCCGTTGATGTTTTTGTGGAAGGTGGCGGCGGCTGAAAGCGTGCCAAACTCTCCAGCGCACGATTCCATAGACGCAGTGACTGCAGTAGACCTTTGACGGAAGCTGAAGGGTCATCCTGGTGGGCATGAGATGGCACATGAGCGCGAGACCCAGTCAAGAACAATCTCACGTACTCTCGCATACTGGATGGCTGAGAATACACTGCATGCAATGGCAGCTCTCTCCAACTGTCCAACCCGCATCTTCACCCGCTCATAAGTTGCTAACCTCTTCTCCTCCAGATGTAGAGCTTCCTGCAGTCCAACGGCTTCACAGTACGACGTTGAACTATACAACAAAATTACTTCCGAGAGCTGTCAGAAAGGGGACATATCACCGACCTCCGAAGCATGTTGTCGGCAAGGGCCAAGGACTCCGCATATCGAAGCAGAAAGAGAATGGCAGCCTCTTCAGAGGCCTGTTGGCTACGGACTACCGTCAAGGCCTGGCCGTAGATCCTACCAGCCTTCCTGATCTTGCCAAGCTTCACATATTCATGAGCCAAATCGACGCAGGCTTTGACGTAGCCTTCAATACAAAGTAAGTTCATGAAGCATATGAGCACATGATGGTGGGCCAACCATCTCTGTTGTCACTAGCATGGTGCTCAGCCAGTCGTCGCATTGCATTCAGAATCTGCACCCTAGCTGGTACTTGGCCCAGCAGACCCAACAGTTGGGCTGCCATTTCTGATCCAGAGTCAGCGCAGGCAAAGCACCTATGCTTTGTGTACTTACCTAACAGGGCGAAGAACTTCTCGAAGTCGTCAAAGACATTCACGGACTCTCCAGACGGCACAGGATGTGAGGGCATGGTTTGTGACATGTTCGTAGACGTGGTCCCAAGAGCTGCAGAAATGATGAGTTTACGACTCGGAGAACTAATCACGGTATTGACCTTACAGACCTTTGCGAGGCTTAGGTGGCGTCCCTAGTTCCTGCTTCGCTGTTCGAGGCGCCCCTTGCGCGCCTTTGCGAAGCTTGGGTGGTGTCGCTGGATCCTGCCTGGCCGTCCGGGACGCCACTACTCGACGACCCGTCGTACGCTTCACGACAGTCCTTGTTGGCCTCGATGCTGCGACCTTCTTCGCAACCACGGGAGACTTGGCCTTCATGGGAGAAGCATGGCCAATCGGATCAGCCAGCGGCTTCAGCACTTCACAAGCCTCCTCCAGTAATCTCGGAATGGCAGTGATACCGCGTGGATCGCCGAGACGATGCACATGCAACATTTGCCACATCCTGGCAGATGCCAGATACTGCGAGGCAAACCGTACAAGCCCCGCATCTTGCCCGAAGTCCTAGAGACACCTACTCAGCGCACCTTGCATCAGAACAGGAGCGAGACATACCTCTCATGAAAGCAGTGTCGCGATCTCTTCACTGACTTCATCCGGATGCCTCGCCGCCGCTACATCATTTCGATAATACCAAGCCTCCATGCACCGAAGCAGCACCCGCGCCCTCCTAATGGGTCTGCTCCGTGGCTCATACACGGCTAGCGCATCTTCCAGCAGGGCTTTGATCACCTGCGGCACACCCTCCTTCCACCTGCTTCCATCAAGACCAGCTATCTGCCGCTCCAGGACTGCCCCCACGACGTCACTGTCATGCAAGGACAGCGCCGATCTGAGCGACACATCGCCCAGCCCACGGAACAGCTCCCAGGTCGCTGCGTATGTCACTCTGTCAATGATTGTGCCCAGCTGCTTTGTGTCTTTCGTCCCCTCGAAGGCGGAGCCAGAGGGACCCGACTTTGCCAATTGAACAAACGCCACGCCGGAAAACGAAAACGCTCTGATGCACTGGATGAATGCATCGCATGCAAGCTACAAGGGACATCAGGTCCAGGTGCACGCTTGACACCGGAAAGCAAACCAGACTAACCTTGTGTTCCCCAATCTTGGAATAGCACACCCCGAGCAACTCCCACCGCTTATGCATGTGCTCCTGCAATTGCCGCCACGACTCCTCCTGCTTCGGCTCGACATCTATACCCCTCACCTCGCTCCTCAGCCAGAGCACCTCCGTACCGAGCTCACATCCTGGCTGCAAGAATCTCACAGCACTAGCATGTCTATTCGCCTGGTACAGCGTGCCGGCCATATTGTAGAACGCTCCGGAGACGCAGCGGACGTAGTTTGCATGCGTAGCTGTATCCAAATCGGGCAAGGACGAAGAGCAATAGGATAAGATACGCCTCCCGCGGGCGAGGAACTCGTAGGCAGTCGTATGGGTGTCTGGGTTCGATATTGATAGGGTACATCGCGCCAGCATAAAGAGCATCTCGAAGGCTGGGGTTAGGATCTCCGTGCTGACATGACCCTGCAGATCGGACCGTTAGTGAATACCGCATCCGTGGAGTTAGGAGAACAGACCAACCTGCTCCAGCGCATGCTCCAAAACAGCTACGATATCAACTAGCAGATCAATCAAGCCCTGTTTGCATGGAGCATCTAACTCCGAGTGTGTAGAGCCTTCCACAACCTTGACAGCAGCCCGCCGCAGCTTCTCCAGCCCTCTGCGGACTTTAGCTGACGTGCATTGTTCGTCAGCTTCATCCTCATTTGCATTTGCGGTGACAAATCATTTGCATCTGGGGACAACTGTCCTGGCCTCCTGAATACGCTTGGAAAAGTCATCTATTCCACATTAGATGGGTTAGAAATGTTCGTAAATTTTGTGGTGGTGCACATACGAACGAAAGGATGGCAGCGAGGATGGGTATGAAAGTCATACACGCGATCATTGCCGCCTGCGCCATGCTATGGTATGATCGGTCGAGCTCAGTTATGTCCTGCAGATAAGCAATGATGGATGAATGCACTCACGCAACCTTCCTGATTGTCTGCACCTCCGCGGTCCTGAGCTTGCCTAGCTGGTGGCCATAAAACGCTTCCCAAGCATAAACCTTGATGAGTCGGATGCCTTGCAGGACCTTTATTGACACTCAGCATGACGAAGGAGCCGGGAAGCTCGAAACGAACCTCGTTAGTTAACTGCACCCACTTATCCGTGATCTTTACGCCCTTCTTGTGCTGCGTGAACATGACACCCACAAAGACGGTGTTTATAGGGAATGAGAGGATCAAGACCTATCATATTCGCGTGAAATACTGACAATGCAAAGGAAGAGAGTCGAAGCTTACCCTGAGCCCGACAAGTGCCGAATAACCGAGCTAGCCAGCAAGCGGGATGAGTTGCGGTGCACACGCAGGAGTGCGGAGAAGGCTTACTGTGCCGACGAGCAATCCTATCCCAATTGCGAGCTACAGGCACATATGTCACGAGTCTCAAATGTGAGGCGCATATATACTGACCTGAATGGGAGCTGTCCAAAGCCTACCCAACGAACATAAATATTCTGACGTAACAGCATGGATAGGATGCTAGACACTCACAAGTGTGCCATACTTCCCACTCGATCGAGCCTCGCCGTATCCGTGCTGATCATAGTCGTGATCTGCCCGACGCTGTGCTGCGAACGCGCACGGCCGGAGAGGCGGAGGGATTTGCAAAAGATGAGGCCAATTGTCTATGATTCAAATATATAGATGGCTTTAGAAACCACGAAGCATGATACTTACCGCAGTGCGAATCAGGACACCAACGGTCATCATCCTCATATAGTAGTGGTTTGACATCTGCAACGTCCCACCTTAGAAAATCCCCCCCGAAGCTCATCGAGAGGCGACTCACGAGACTGCTTGCCTCTTGCATCACAAAGATAGCCACAGCAAGGCCCATTCCATACCCTATCCCGCATGTATTATCAAGACCCTCTTTGTATGCGACATAGGCGTTGGCGAGGTAGGCCAGCAGGAGTTTCGTGACAAGCACGTCGTGCTACTGCTGGGCCCTACAGCAAAGCCCTTGCTCACCAGCCACGCTTCCAGAATCATGCCAACGACATCGAGAGTTCTGGCCTGGACGACGCAACTGCGGATGTGCTCGCTCCCACGCACGCCGACATTGACGAGATATTAGAAGGTGAGCGAGAAGCGGTAGGCAGCATGCTTATCTCAGGTCAGGGACTGAGACCGGGGACGAGTTCGGGCGATCAGGACATTGGGGAGAGAGAGACCGTAGATCAGGTGTGGGTCCTCAGCAGGTGGCGGGCAGATGCAAAAGTCGTGGAGGATGCAAACGATGCACGAGACCGCCACCTATCATGATGGTGATTATTGCGCGTATTGAGGTAACCAAGATTGGTGAGAGCTAAGGGTCAGACACCGCACAATGGTTAGACTAGCTCAATCGGTAATGGAAGTAAAACCATGGCACAAGGGCGGAGTGACAAGAGAAACATACCAGTCTGAGAATGATAAAGAGCACATTCTCAGTTATCCGAGGCAGCCCGAGCTCACAGGTGTAAACCGGATTCGTGGAATTTGCCCGCTTGGCCCTTCACACTCAGGTGAGCATGTCCTTTGGATTATATCCATCAGACCAAGAAAGGTGCTGGCACCCTAAGTCCAGTGGACTTGTCCATAAGGACCTAAGAGGGAATACCTGCAGCCTGAGCTTGAGCATGGGAGGGGTAGGGGAAGGCAAAGGAGTGCGCATGATTGCAGACTTCAACTATTTGGTCCTATTTGATTTTGGCCGCATAGACAAAATCAACCCATCAGACCTCAAGGCCTCACCGGTCACCGCTTGACCGTAGCAGTGCAGAACAATTTTCCTATCTGAAATAAAGGGTGAACTATGTCTAAATACAAATCCGAGGTCTGTTTTCCTTAGCCATAGGGCCCCCTTTTGTCATAATTTATTGCCAATTTTCCGGAAAGAGACGCCACATGCAGATATGGCAATGCCTCTGCGAGTCAGTACTAGTCAGCGGGCACAAAGTGTCAGTCACAGCGATTGAACTTTCCGCTTGCCAGAAAGCGACCTTGATATACAAGCAAGAATCAGTCCGGAACACTCAGATACAGCTCAGACTCAGACGCACCGAGAACCAGACCCTCACCACCACAGAGGTAGCGTGCAGAGACACCCATTATCGCAGGTGTCTAGGCATCCTGAACAGTTAACTCGAGTGCAAGGTCTCGAATGCATGGTGATCAGCGTATTTGTTGAGATAGAATAGCCTGTACGAATCTAAGCTGCTTGTTTCTGTGATGTTGGTATCTACTTCCCTCTCCCCGAACACGGGGATCAGATGCGCTGCACGTAGTATGCGCTCCAGGGATATGATGGCCAAGGCATCATCCTGGTGTTGCCTTTTATGAATAACCCACATGCCAGTGTCTTCGTCTGGGGAGTCGCCCACCCAGTCGAACCAGTGAACCAGAGCACATTGGTGCCGTTCACCAAGATATTCAAAGGAGAACAGCTCAAAGACCCTTGCAACTTCCCAGGGTGGCTGGGGTGAGTCGTCCTGCACTAGTGAGGGTTTGACCAAAACGCAATCAAAGCAACCGCCCGTCCCACGCCAGCAAGGGTTGGCTCGAATGTGTTCGCGGTGCATTCCGCCTATACCGGATGGGTCACTGGGGGCATAGAATGTTGCAGCAGCGGAGTAATGTATGAATATCGAGCCGTCGAAGTCTGGGACCTCCCTGAAGCCATACAACATGTTGCTTCTCTTCAGATGGTCCTGCAAGAAGTTCTGCAGAAGAGCGTGAAATGTCATACGAGTGGTTCCAACAGGAAGGTCGATGGGCTGGTGGCGATGCTGCCGACCTACTGAACAGTCAAATTCCTTAGTGTAGAGCACGTCAGCAATCCACTCACGAGATCATGTCGCCAGCGTAATATAATCATTGACACGTGGCCCGTTAACAGATCCATCCTCAGACTGCACGCTTGGAGGTTGTTTGGGTCCTTTTGCTAGTGAACTGGAGCTACAGCGAGAATATATCCTATTGGAGATTATACTTACCTTTGTGAGATTGGGGGAGCAGTGTACGGCTCTCGAAGTCTACGCGACAAGCAGCAAGCTTGTCACGTCGTTGATTTGTGAGCAACATTTGGCGGAGAGGCTTGAATCTATTTGAAAGGCGGTAAGGTTCCTTAACTGCCTTGATATGTTTTGACTCAGTAATTGATGAACATATCCCGTTGAGGGCGCCAAAGTCCATGATAGCATGGTAGTAATGATCGAGAGAGTGTTGCCTAGGCAGGGAGTCGATGCGAATTCCTGCATCCCAGAAGGCCGCTCAGTACCTGTGAAAACGACCCAGCGCTTCCTGTAGTTGTTTGAGGCTTGTCGGAGTGTGGATATCATGGCGGGCAATGTAACAGAACTCGAGAAAGGCTCGTATAGCGCGGACCATGTCACGCGGTATCAGACCATCGATGGCAGGAAGATAGACCTGACATGCGGTATGAGGACATAACATTGATGAAAAGTACTGCAGGCAAACCTTCATTAATGCTTTTGAATCATCGCCGGTCCACTGTTTGAATCCACGACCTTCTGGGAACCTTCGCAATCCAGTAAATGGCGGGACAACTCTGATGCTAGATGACCACGTAAGTATGTTTGTGCAGTTGAGAGAAGTGTTTCATACCGCCTATCAATCTGGGCTAAGATCACTTCTGATCTTGCCTTACCGTGTTTAGATGCCAGATATTCACCAACCCAGTCTACGAGATGGTCCTTGAACGTGCCCTTGATGAGCTGGTGGAGAATGTCGGGAGTAATGAGTTCATGAATGTCTGCACGCGGAAAGTCATTTGTGAAGGGCTAGATTGCGTCGTTAGTGAAGTCCGTAAGTGTGAACAAACATGAAACATGCATATGATGAGAAAGGATAAAGATCAAAATGGAATTAGTGAAGGAAAGAACAGTCTCAGTTAGTATCGCAAACAGTGCCCATTGACCCAGGCAAATCCGGGACGAGGCGCACAAGGCTTGCGTAAGAAGTCACCCTGAGGGAGCAGCAGTCACAAGGTTACGCTCCCGTTGATGAGTGCATCAGCCTGTCGCAGCTCTAGTATTGCTGAGGGATTAGGGAGTGATTCACAACATGCACTCTGGCGACGAGTGCTTATGAAGTACTCGAGTATTCTTTGATGTGCATAATGGCAAGAAGACGATTAGAGCTGTCCAGGGTAGTTTCGCCACAGTTACTGATCAAGGTACCGGTGGTTTGCACCAACATATTCGAACATCCAGCATTCGACAGTACAGTTGCGTAGTATTGCCCGTGAATACAAAATGATGATGCGCGCAGGGATAACGCAGCTCGACCATCAGACGCAGCCAATATTTGCCCAGGCATCTTCATTGTGATTTGAATTGGAAGAAAATATCCTAACTTGGGCCCACCCAAGTCAGATCCAGTTCCGCTCCAACCGAATACACCATGTTCAACTCGTCGAGAGTGAGCCCGGTAATGGATCCCCAACTTCCGTGGCTCAGGTCATGAACCCAGACAATGTAGCGGCTGTACAACTTCGTGGCGTACATGACACATGCGGCAAGGGCACGATACGGGCAGAGCACAAAGGATGGGAAAATGATCAAGGAGCTCCACGGCCTGACGAGCCTGATGGGAGCAGCTCCGAGTGCTTCTTGTCGAGCTTTCTGCACGATGGGCCGAAGGGCCTGGAGACAGCACACTATAACATCCAGGGCGGTTCCGGGTAGCCCGCATCTAGCAACCACGGCGATGAGGTAGCGTTTCAGGCACTCCACGTAATAATCTTTGGCAGTTTGACCAGGCTCCCAGGTTGGCGTGACGGGTGAGAACATGCCCTTCAACTTTGGCATTTGTGGTACAAGAGGCGTTTCTGTCAGTGAGCGTCAATAACGCAGTACAATAAGGGTATAGGTACGGCACATACCCGGTATTGTAACATGTTTTTTTGCTGGCATGAAGTAGAACAGTGAACTTTCGAGTGGCCATTCCTTGCGCACTTCAGTCAGGATTGACTCTAAGTTAACATCAAAATGAGCCGCAGCATGCAATGGGACTTATTACAGTACTTACGGAGCTGGGTCATGGCAAGTCCCAGGTATGCGTTATCCAGACCGGCGGCTAAAGGACCTAGTTCCCATCACATGCGCATCTCCTCTGCGTCCATGGGATGCTCAGCTTCGAAGTTGACTGAGTCTCGGTTGGTCGAGTGAAACAGTACTTCAGATGTTGCGGTCATAGCATCTGACACAGACGATTGATTGCTAATGTCCTGCAGAGGGGACGGAAGCTCAAGAGAGGCCATGGCAGGAGAGCTCATTCGCGCGAGACCTTGGGGGTCTGGAGGGCTAGCGGAGATGTCACGGTCGCAGTCCGTACGTCGCCTAGTACTGGAATATAAGCTTGTATCCTTGATCTTCGGTGACCTCCAATGATGATAGCGTGGCGGAGCATAGAAGGCACATGGCAGAGCATCTTCACACCATCGTGACTCAAGGGATAAAGATACTCTGACTATGGAGTCGCCTATAGTAAACCGACTGCCTTGAAGTGGATACCTTGCATCATAGCTGAGGCATCTCAATCCATTTGTGAGTTTGGTCGCCTTTTCAGGAGTATCGTACCACGCCAGATTGTATACAGGGAGCAATAGCATGGTTCCAGAGCGGTCTTCAGGCTGAATCTCGAGAAGAGGTCGACACAAGGCAAACACAAGTACGCATTAGTTGGCTATGATATGACCTGCGCTCGAGGATCATACTCTAATTCTAGCCATTGCTGGTATATCATTGGAAAGAAGGAGCAATGCCGGTAGCCACGGGAGTAACACCAGGCATGGACCCTGCTTGTCCCGTCCTGATATCGTCACCCGAACTTTTCTTGTGAGAAGCAGCGAGGTGTTCATATTCAGGACTAGGCTCTTTGACCCTGCAGTGGTGTACGAGGGGGAAGTAGATATGGTTGCCTAAAGGTAGCTGTGATGGACAGTGCAAGGCCACGCGCTCATGACCCAGGTGCTGTATAGAAGTCCAACGGATGTTGTAGCGAGCGGATGGAGAGTGCGCAGGCAACCACGGATATGTGAGCTCAAGACCTCACCAACTTTGAGCAGACCTTGACTTCAGCAGAGAATAAAAGAAGAAAGATAGAAAACAACAGAGTGATAGAATGAAGGAATGATTGCAGAAGCCAATTCACGCAGATGTGCTTACCACGATATCACCAACAATGCCATATTCGTCCCATAAGGTCCCAAGTCCAAAGCATTTGATGAGTTCCTCGATATGTTCACATGAGCGTGGAAGCCATGGTCCGTCTCCACCAAGCTCACTGCTCTTTGCAAGACACCTGATAGATGCATAAGAATGATTCTTTCACAAGCCACAGAAACTGAGACGTACTTGGGGCACCACCCTTGAACAATACAGGCCAACAATGCTTGTTCCGGGTAATCAGCAATGTACGCTGCCAAACCATAGATCGCACGCCGAAAGTTCCCGTCAGCGCAAGCTGTAACTTCGGGCTTCGTCATGCCTGGCTTCAGAGATCCAAGTATGCGAGCAAGTGAGACATGGAATAGTTGGCGTCGAAATTTCCGAAACTTGACAGAATCTTTGTATTTTCGGGTCGCTACATCCATATATGAGTCCATGTTGTAGAATTGAATGCAGATAAACCTCACTTTTCGGAATAGCTAAGAAGCCAATCAATGCGACGGCATTGCAATGCGCGCGGCGGACGGCATTGTGATGATTGCCAAGCATCATGTATAATGGGTAAAATTCGTTGTCGCCCGTACCAACAGACACGGTGGTTTTGTCACTACCAAGGATGACGGGAACAAACATCGATCCGTGCGTATTGGGATCCTTAGCAATGATAGTCTGATACAACTGATCCAGATCAGAATTTGTGGTTCATCCAGTGCTAATATGCTCACCGACTGCTCCCATGCCCAATCGCCTGACATGAAGTCACGCCATTGCCGGATGCCATCTCTAAATACCCGCTTAGCGCAGTAATCGATCTCTTCATTGAAGTCCTTATTGGAGAGCATCTGCCGGGCCACTTCAAGCGGATCACGATACCAGACTTCATACTTCTTGGACATCCAGTCAGGGACAGTCCCGGAGGGCTTTTCTCCACGATAATCCACATCGAAACAATTCCACTTCACCTCTCCAAGCTTGGCAGAATCTATCACCTTGTACATATGGGCGGCATCAAGATAGGGAGAGTCTCCCCCATGCCGTGTTGCCCACAGCTTTTGCAGTTTATTGATTCTCCTTTTTGACATCTTCGCATCGGCAAAGAAGAATTCAGCGAGTTCAAAACCTTCTCTGTCATCAAATGGTTCCCATGGATTGGACTTCAGGCGTTTTGATGGTGGATATGGGGCGCTGTCCACAGAGGCTACAGAAGGTGTCGAGCAAGATGACGAGGAAGGGGATGGTCGGGGATATGCTTCCCTGGATAGTAAAGGGTTGCCTTTCGCATCGCAGGGAGTCCCTAGCAACCAATAAGTTAGATTTCAAGGTCACAAACATGTCTAGAGATCGCACCATTCAAGTCGGGATGTGTCAGAATTACGACACGGTCCGGGGCTGGTCCAGCATGTACAACTGGCTCTTTGGCCACACTCCGATCCCGAGGGCCTGCCCCTCTGTCTTCAGCAGACATCCGAGAGTGGAATCCGGTGGTACGCTCCTCTTGTTGGCACGCTGGTGAAGTTTGCCCAGGTTCGCACGCCAGCTGGTTCTGTGCCAGTCTGGCACTGATATTCAGGGGATGGTGACGGGGTACCTCTTGTCCATATGCGCGCAGCGGTACTTCCCTGTTGAGGCCGCAATCCATAGGATCTCCGCACCCTCTTTCTGGTTTGCAATCCATCGCATCTCCGCTCTCTTCTTCATAGCCGTGGTGCATATTGTTCCCGCTGTCGTCCCCGTAATTGTGGTCCACAGCATGCAGCCTCCCATCCGCATTCTCTCCTGCGCGTATACCATCAGCACCCTCGTCCATGCCTTCATCCTCTCGCGTATACTCCTCCTCGTCCATTTCTGATTCTGCACCTGTCTTCTGGCTCATAGCGTCATCCTCTGGTGAATCCTCGACCTCGTCTTCAAATATATTCTTGTGCCTGCTCCTGTTTGCGTCCTTCGGGTCCCAGTTCAGGTCCTCCATCTCGTGCCTCATGTCAGAATCGTCAGGCTCTTCCGGGATCAAATCCTGTTCTGTGTCAGACACAGGATCAGGCGCCATGGTGTAGGGAGCGTCTAATTGCAGCTCCTCATCCGTGAATACATCATCTTCTTGATCGCTCTCCGTGATGGGAGCAAACGGGTTTGTGTCGTCGTAGTCATAGAAGTCAGGATGGAAAACATTGTCAGGCGAGTTGAAATCTGGATGCCGAGCGAAGGGAGAAGGTGTGAAAAGCGTGGAGCACTCGAGAGAATTGTCTGCGTTGCTACCAGCAGGCTGACGGCGGAATGGCGTCACGAAGTCTGAAACCTGAAATTCTACGGCCATTTGCTGAGGCGACGCAGAGGATGTGTGGTCATATGCTATAGCAGGCGGTGGTAGAGGTGCCGGGAGGTCCTCTTGTAGCACAGGGTTAAGACCTTGTTGTATGAAATCATGAGCGCGAGGTGACGACATGATAGTCTGAGGCAATCTTGACTGCGCAGATGATACAGAAGGCCCTTCAGACTGTAAATTAGTAGGAATGGTGCCATGTACATTGAATAATGTCTGGGACAGTGTCCCCAAGGTGGTAGGGGCATATGCAGCATCTGCAGACGGTCAATATGGATGAAAGGTCTGACGGTGTTTTGTCAAACCTCCCAAGCTCCGGAATTCTTTTCTGCAGTCTGAGCAGCATAAGGAGGATGTTTCTTCATGTTCATAAGGGAGGAATACATTTGAAGTCGAGCTCATAACGATTGGTGGAAGACTAATGACAGACAAAAGCGAGTGAGAGCAACTAAACACAGCCTGGGAATTTGGACTTAGCAAAATCTCGAGAGACGACGCCACGCGGACTCACCAAAATCCAGCCCATCGGATAATTCAATTATTAGGTGCCCGCTGATGAATTGAATGAGTAAGCAAGTTGAACTTTCGAACTTCAACCACTCTTGCCTTCACGCACCCACCATCGTCTCTCTGCTTAGCCAAAAGCCTGAGTTCACCACCCTAAACTTGAACGCCATGCCTCGAGCCAGAAAGGCTGCAGTGGTGCGTCCTCCTCCATTGGACCCAGAAACCTTCCTGGAGCCAGAGGGCACCCAACTTGAAGAGCCGAAGAAGAGAAAACGTAGGACTGCAGCAGAGAGGGAAGCTGATGACGCCGCATTAAAGGTCGAGTGCCAACGAAAGGCCGATGAGAAGAAGGAAGCAGCTAGGCTCAAAGCAGCACAGAAGCAGGCGGACAAAGATAAGGCCAAGGCCCAGAAGGATGCAGCAAAGGCAAAGATGGACACTGGAAAGGCCAACGCAAAGACAGGCAGTCGTTCTGGCAGGAGCATTGCTACAAGGTCGAAGCACTCTACGGAGCTGCAGTACACCCAGGAAGTCCTTTTGGCAGATGAGACATCAGCCGCCAAGAAGGTCGCTGATCTAGAGCAGAAATTAGCTCAGGATGTAGCCAACAAAAATCAAGGTCGTATTACTAACATTGCACAGCTGCAACCACCACGTCTGAGTGGTCCTGTCGGAGCCGCCAGCGGCAATGCCCCAGAGATCCCCTTGGCTGATGCCGCTGTTGACAAACATGGCACTCTTGACCCGAGTTCAGACATCAGTATGCTGAGCGATAATTCCCTAACGCAAATGGAGTTGTCGATAATGTCTGGGTTGGGCGGAAACCTTTCTACCGAAGCTACACAGCCCAAGAAAGCCAGACTGGCTCAGACTGATGATACCAGCCAGGAGCAAGTGGCACTGCGAGATGGTGATCGTATTGGTAGGACTCCCGTGTCAGAAGAGGACGAGGGCACGCCGTGGTAAGTGTTACTTAATTTGTAACAGTCATGTGAAGCGTATACTCACACGATACTATCCAGAGCTACTAAGCCTGGGAAAGCTATCTCTGCCTGCGTCGACTTCTTTCCAGTCCGTAATAAACATCTGGATGATTTGCCTGCGAGACGAAGCTTTGATGGACACTCGAGTCATTCACCACTGGTACAGTCGGTTCGTCGGGCTTCTTTGGCTGCCACCCCGACACTGCTTGCACGTCTCAATGTGCATGGCTATGCTCCCAGCGCAAGTACCACCACACGGGACGATGGATCAGTACCTGACCGCCACCCTGCTCTCTGGACTGACTCCAATTTCTTGGAGAGTGGTGACGAGGATGTGGAACACTACTCTGCACTGCACTCCCCTCTGAAGACTCCGGCAGCACGCACCGCTCAATCAGTAAGCCTGAGGTTCACCTGATACATAAGCGGCATAGAATTGATCCTAGCTTTAGAAGGCATTGGCCGTCAAGGAGGGCACTCATAACATAGAAGACTCAGACTCAGACTCTAGCCGCGATCTGGGCAACCATCAGGATGAAGAGCGTGGAGTTGCTGCTCATCAGAGGCCTAGGCGACATCACATCGACTATGCTGATGATGATGAAGACCATTTACGTCAGCATCGATACCCCAGAGATGAGCGCAGCACTGCCAATGTTGTGGGTGATGTGATTGAATTGAGGCCCCCGTACCACGCTGACAGCCGGCTCCTTACTCAGAAGGAGTACCAGAGACCTCAAAAACGTCAAGATGAACATGTTCCCACTCCTTTCGAGCAGCGCAGCAGCGGTCGGGACTGGCGCGATGAGCTCCAAGACTGCCTTCACAACAGGCGTGACTTCCCTCAGGGTCGACACGAGCGTTGGGATATGCACAGTGTCGGTCAAGATCTCTGCAATATTGCTCAGGACAGCCTGGACGGCTCTCGAGGCACAGGTGATGTTGCTCAGGATAGGCGAGGCATGGCTCAGAGTCGCAGCAACATGCACCAAGCCCCATGTGAGGATGCTCAAGCTCGACGAGACAATCATGAAGAGAGTCGAGGCATCACTCAAAACCGCCGTGGTGTCATCAAAACCCACCGCCATGTCTCTCAAGAGCGACATGACAATCCTCAAGGTGTCTCTCGAGACCACCGCATTAACATGCATGACCACAGGAATGACCTGCATGACCATCGCATTGCACCTCAAGACAGGTGTGATACTCACGAGAGTCAACCGGAAGTAGGTGGCAACACCCGTGTCGTCTCTGCTTCCATTGAACGGGAGCCGGTGCCCCTGCCCGCTGACCTAGTCAGGCGGACCACTGACATGGTGAGATAATTATACCAGGTGCATTGCCTATCGCTGACTCCATGATGCGTTACAGATGGTGCCTGGTGTTAATGAGCATTCCGACGAGGAGAAAATTCCGAGCAGAGTGGTAAGTAGGGCTTTGCAGTTCGACCGTCTCACTCACCACATGGGGCATACAGACATCCAAGAGGAGGCAGGCCCAGAAGAAGCGTGAGATTAAGTCTAGCACTCCCGAAGTGGTGGACATGAATGGACGGTCCCGCAGTCCCACTACCGTTGATTTCTTTGATGAAGAGGAGTTGGATTGCGAAACTCGCAGCGAAGCAACTGACGAGTCAGGTTCACGCAAGAAGAAGCACGTTACCATATCCGACCTACCTGGTGGCATCGGGCATGACGTTCGCTGGAACAAAATGTTCATACCCACCGTCTATAACTATGTGGCGACCCACCGCGACCCTTGGACAATCAGTGATGAAGATTTTGTGCCGGTGTTGCAAGAGGTCTATAACTCCGTTTTCCGTGACGACTATGGCACATATCAGGTTAAGGCCAAGGATGCGATCTATACCATGGTATCTTCAGCTCTAGTATATCTTATCCCGGGACTAATATCTCATTTCTAGACGCATAAGAGACTTCATGACTGGAGAAACGGCTTAGGCAATGCGGCTATTCAAGTGCTGGAAGCATACTGGAACTCACAGCAAGGAAAATTTACGACATACAGTGAACGTCAAGCATATGCCGCGGATGCGGTGAAGAACTATAAGTTCAGCTTTGCGCAGACCAACAGCAGCGGCAGCCCTCAGGTAGGCCTTATTCATAATCGCAATTGTGTTATCTCACAGTGAATAGGACTGGGATGGCCTCTTGCAAGGTGCCCTTATTGTCAGGACCCTGGCGTTCCACTACTCCATTGTGAAGCAGGCCACCATATGCCCAATCTCTGCTACTGTACATCAAGGACGCGATAAGGCCCCAGTTGGCGCTATCGGCCTTGCTGCATGCGTGGTAGGTAGTCTATCAAGGATACAGGTCCATGCTCACGGATCCTTCTAGGTGGAGCGGATCTTACGAAAGTGGCAGCGGAAGGAAGTAACAGTGTTAAACACAGGTGAGGTGAAGGTCCTTCCCAGTAATGTACGCGACGGAGGCTTGTCAGACAAGGCTACCCGGGGCAAGACCAATGAGGACGTGTCTGGCAGTAGCTTCAGTGCTGGCGATTACGGCAAGAAGACCCGGGGTTGGTCAAAATGCGCTGAGCAACTGGACGGGACGGAGATTGGTGACCTCATCCAGTCTGCTGTACAGATTGCAGGCGGCGTTGCTCGACACTACAAGGGGCTGGAGGCGTATGATTCAGATGAAGATGAGAGGGCGCTTCTTGCTGTCCGCCGCAGGAAGTAATCTGGTACGTGGATCTTCTCTCGCAAACATCTTCAACTTCTCATCTATGTTGGGTCATATCGACACCGTCTGGTGCCGCCCAGTCATGCCCGCCACTACCCATGGCTTTCTCATGTACAACACGCCCAGTCATCTTTGTATCTGGGACCAGCGGCTATATCTTGAAATCTCTATGATCTGCAAACATGCCTTCTTTCTTGCTATGCGACCTACCATAGTATCAGGGCGCAAACAATGGCAACATCTTCCCGGCTCTGTGTATTCCTCTAATACGCATACTTCGTATCAACATGGCCTTACTTTGCGGTCAATCAGTCTGTCCTTTGTGTCAACTCTTAAGCCTATGCATTCTTCGCTCAGTCTTTGGGTGTACTTTGTATGTTTCTCGCTGGCGATCTATTCCGAACTCTTGCACTCACACAGTACTTTCGCCAGTCTTCAAGGTTTCTTGGGATGTGCCTTATCTCGAGTCCTATAGACTTTCTATACTTTCATGACGATCGCGTATGTCTTTCCCCAAATTTGAGACTTCTCAGAAGATCTTTACATGAATCTCATCGGACTGTCCATGCTTTCTACTTGTCTTACCTGTATCTTGCTCGAGTCTTTTGCCCTTTTCCATGACGAGTCTGGTTCACTCTTTGTACTTCCTTGAATTCTTTTTGTGATTTTGCTGTGCTGCCTCGCGACTTTTGCCTGCCCTTAGCATGTCTTTTGGAACTTCCATATGTATTATTTCCGGCTTAATCACTATCTTGGTCCAAACTTTCCGCATCTTAAGCATTCTTTCCTGGCTTGTCCTTGCCTTATGGCCGGTCTCGGTAAACTTAGATTGTCTTCTGGATTGTCTTTGCCGCTGAAAAGGCTAAAATAAGATAGCTAAGTTTGACGGTAAGATCCCGAATATGTCTATAAGAATAACAAAAGATCCGATGAAACTGTACATAAGTTGGCTAAGCAGGTTAAGACCTCCGCGCAAGTCCTGTATGAGAATAAGCTCTCGACGTCTGATGCATGGGAAACTCCCATGCAAGGATAGCGCTAAGAAAAACTTGACTTATTTTTGATGCCGCTCTTTTTGGGTCTTTGTCAGCCACTTTCACCCGACTAAGAGTGAAAGATCGCCGAAAGATATTTTTGCATTTTCCTGATGTGAGCAAGTGCTATCGAAGCATCGCTGGCCAAATGCATCGTGCGTGGTATGTTCCATGAAATGCTCCCGTTGCCTGGAGTATCCACCCATTTGACTTTTGTTGACGCTGGAGCCTTCGCGAATTGCCAGTGGTGATCGGAGAGGCAGAGGGCGTCCAGTGACCTGGTTATGATCTTCTGTCGCTTTGACGGCATTGCTGTGCCCAATCATCAAACCCACTCGGCAAGGATCTCATTGGTCAATCCGGCCGTATGCCGCGGTGCCGCCTCTGCCGCGAAGCCGCTCGTTAGCAGCCTGCTCGGACCTCAGCGCTGTTGTGATCACCTTCGGTCGTGTCGTCAATTAATGGCGCCGAACATTCTTATAATGATCCAAAGCGTCGCGGCTAGGCCTGCTCCCTCTCCTCTCGACTATGGCTGCTTCTCCAACCAGTACTCTCAGAAGTGATCCTAGAGAGGAAGCCTTGCACAATGAAGGTTTGGCTGTGAAAAGCGTGGAGGAGGTAGCGGATGCCGTGGACCCCCGGATCCGACCAGAGGATATTCCTGACGACGAGCAAGTGGACGAAAGCTTGACGCGTCAATTCAGCGACCTCGTACACCATCGGGACCACCATCACCACTCTGACGTTGAGAAACAGCCGTCAGAGGGGAACGATCCCATTTATGTGATTTGCTTTTCCACCTCTCTACTATGCTATGAGGAGTCTGACTGTCAGTACAGGTAGATTTTGAGAAAGACGATCCACGAAATCCCGCCAATTTCTCTCGGAGGCGAAAATGGATGATCACCTTTTGCGCGTCTTTCTTTACAGGACTATCAGGTATCGTCTGGTGTCTGTTTGTGTAACTTGAATGCCGACGTCAATTTGTTGAGTCCAGCTGCTGCTGCCTCCACGTACAACTCCGGATTTCCGTCAATGATGCGCGATCTGAACTGCACTAATTTCCAAGCAACCATTGGGCTGGCGGTCTACGCCCTGGGCTTCAGCCTAGTGCCTCTCGTGACCGCTTCCTTCAGCGAGGAATTCGGTCGACAACCGCTCTACATAGTCTCTGCTCTCGGTTTTGCGCTCATGCACCTGATGATTGCTCTGTAAGCCATCTATTCCTCGCATTACACCGCTGAAATAAACTTCCGTCGGCAGATCTAAGAATATCCAGACTGTCATTGTAGCCCGATTTCTAGCGGGTGCCTTTGGGTCAACGGGATCTACCATGGTGGGTGGCACCGTCGCAGACATTTGGGCGCCACACGAGTACGTCTATCATCGGTAGCAGTATCTACTTATATTCCTTGCTGACTTGGATCTATGTATACAAGGCGTGGCCTGCCCATGTCCATCTTTGCATTCGCTGCGATCGCTTCATCAGGCTTAGGAGCGGCTTGCACGGGCTGGATCGAACAGAATCCGCACCTAGAGTGGCGCTGGATCCAATGGGTCTCGCTAATGTGAGTTAACCACGAATTATGGTCTGTCTTAGTTATGCTCACGTCAGATCTCCGAAGCGTTGCTGGGGTATATGTCCTCATGATACCCTTATTAATGAAAGAGACACGTTCCGCGGTGTTGTTGACCCGGCTCGCCAAGAAGCTTAGGAAGGAAACTGGTAATCATCGGTACCGCGCTAGAGCGGAGGATGAACGAGGGAGTCTGCGCACCCTCATAATGATCTCTTGCACGCGGCCCATAGGTAAGCCCCTACATCATTTATTGCTCATCCGTGCTAATAGAGAGCAGTCCTTCTGGTTACGGAACCGGCTGTTATGAGCTTCAGCGTAAGCGCTGGTTAATGCACCCTGAGTCATACTCACGGAAGAGTCAGCTATGGATTGGTTTCGCCTGGGGTATATTTTACGGCATGATCGAGTGCGTTGTACTATGTAGCTCCTGAACGTCTAGTGCTGATATTCTCCGTCAGGTCTATTTCACCCATTTTCACGACACTCCATCACTTCAACTCAGGCGAAGTCGGGCTCGTATTCCTTACAATGACGTACGTAGGCCACCTCAGCCAAGGCCGAGTCTTACGCTTCATGAACATGCAGGATTGGGACCATGTTCGGATTCCTGATGAATCTATACCAGGAGCGGCTGTACCAGTGCGTTCGCAAAATTGTCAATATTTTCCACTGTCTCTGATTTTCTTTCCGTTGTACTAGGAGGTACGTTTCGGTGCGGGGCCCGGAGGCCCGCTTATACTGCGCTTGTGTCGCTGGTGTCCTGTTCCCCGTGGGGCTCTTCATATACGCGTGGTCGTCATTCTCCTTTGTCTACTGGATCGGCCTTGCGGTTGGCATTGTCGTAAGTAACGAGTAATCCACTCGTTTGGATGAAGCTTACCGTGTTGGTAGGTGTTTATGTGGGCGTTATTCGTCATGTATCTGGCCGTGTTCTCCTACTTGGCGGACTGGTGAGTAACCCTTAGCTTGGTGTCGTCGCACGCCCTGACTGCCATGAAGCTATGGGCCTTTCGCTTCGTCTGCACTAGCTGGGCAGAGTCTATGCCGTAAGCCTCTACCCTACTACCACTTTCCTCAGTATCAACTACGATCCACCTCTAGGCAATCTCGCCGCGATGGCCTTCCCCCTCTTCTCCCAACAAATGTACCACCGGCTAACATACAAATGGTCGAGCACGCTCCTCGCGCTGATCGCAGTGCTCATGATCCCGATCCCACTTGTGAGAGCCAGATCTTTTTCATTCTGTGATGGGATTTCTCAGATGACTATGCTTCTTAGATTCTTTTCCGGTATGGGCCCGCGATCCGCAGGCGAAGCAAGTTTGCTTCGAGGGTTATGTAGATCAGGTGCTGAGATTGATACGGCTCGGAGGTTTTTATGTTATAATCGATTATAGAGATGATCTGCGTACATGGAGGGTATCCGGCTTATATTATAGATATTATAGATTGGATGTCACGAGCACGTGACGGGTGGCGCTGGCCAATGTGGCTGTGGCAGATCGCGTTGCGAGAATATTTTCGCGTGACCTAGAATCAGAATTTGAATCGGGATCCATGCAGATGAACTAGAAATGCACTGGCATCGTGTAGTGTATTTTTCGCGGGGAAACCTGTTACCTGACATACATTAATGCTTTTTTGCGCCACGCAATTGGGATATGTAGCTACTTCTGGCGCCCGGTGGTCACGGCGGCGTCGGGTAGGAATATTGTTTAGGGATGTTCCCGGTGACCATGAGGCTTTCCGCAAACACTGTAAGTGGTGTAGTACGGTTACTGAAAATTAATACCGAGAACTGAACGCTGATATAGCACAAGCTCTGGTGCTAGTATTCACATGCAATGCAGTTAAAACACAAGCGGAGGATCCACCAGTCCTTTTTGCGCCAAGCTGGAGATGGTCTGCGTAGGCATACGATTTTTTGATGCTGAGAGCATGCGTGATACGCGGTCACCAGCACGTGATAAGCCACACAGGCGACATACCCAAATTTGGAAGGACATTTGCTGCATCGGCTGCATCGCGTCATCATCCGAGGGTACTTCACGCTTCCACATTTTTTGATAGCCACAGCTGAGACACAAATCACAGCATATAGAGCTGTCCGCAAGTTGTTTCCTCCTCCCCCCTTCCTCCCCTCTTCGTGAGACGGTCGGAAAGAGCTGTACTGCGACATATGCACGGTTTCCTGCCTGAATCTGTCCTATCGACTACAGCGAAACATTTACTTGCATCTGGAAACCCAGTCGGCAACGCCATTCATATGCATCAGACGCGGAAACAGACCGTCTCTGCTTTCAAAATAGACAGAGAGGGAAAAGCAGGTCAGTACATAACAATCATGTGCGATCGAATAGATTCTCCATTTACAGCTGATTTCAAAGATCTGCCAAGTTCCGGAAGAACATATGGCCTACAGAATCCGATGGCACGACTTTATCATGCTGTGGGCCTTCTTGTTTGCGCTTGTTATGCTCCACTCCTCTTCTGTATGAACGCTTCGCGCGTCTGCCTCCACTCGGTGCTCGCCCTCTGCTGCTTGGCCATAGTTTGGCTCACCAACTTTTCTCGCATCCTGCTACTTGCTGCGCTGGTTGTGATACCGCTCACCCTTCGCTTTGAGATGGTCTTCAATTTCACGTTCAGTTTGGCCGTTCCAGGAATACCGAATCCCTTTTCAGCGATACAACGCCAGGCATCGCCTCCGGCCTTGAGCCGTCCTGATATGCCTCGGGCATTGTCTCGGAAAGACGTCGGTCCTCGTCAGCGCCAACTGCCTTCTCCTGCTGCCTCAGACCCTTCCCTACCCCTAAACCGCAAGCGAGGCTGGGTACCCGCACTTGCAGAACCCAGTCAAGCCCCTGCAGACCAAAGTTCTACCAGTGGGTACCTCGGTACCCCGGAGAAATACAGAGACATGGCGCAATCGAAGGGAGATGAGGCCGAGGTGGAAGGCATGGTCGAAGGTATGTTTCTTTTCCCATGGTATCCCCTGAACCCTCGGATCTTCGCGTCTATGTTGGGCACCTGTTGTGCATGCCCCCTACACGTGCATGTGGCCGTGTCCTACTTAACCCCTCCGCACCTCCCTTCATTCTCCTCACCTTTCCATGTTCAATCGTCTCATTACTGTCTTTATCGATGTACGAGTAGAGTTGGCCCCAACAAAGCGGCGTCGAACGCTCGCGGGATCTATCGTCTCAACGGCGTTGAGCGCCGCCTTGATCGGGACGGCTGTAGGCCTCACAGTCTATCGCCTGTAAGTGGGCCATGGCTCTTACCTGCTTCTCCTGGCTGACTGCCATGCCAGATGGAGAGACCGCGGTAGGGAGCCCGAGCAGCTACCGCCACCCCCGCCCTATCAAGAACGAGACTGGGTCCCTGTCCCTCCACCAAAGGTACGTACCCGTCGATCGCACACTGATAATTTATTGACGTCCTGTTCCAGTCTGCCGAAGCAACCTCTGTGGAAGCCGCGGCCCCTACCCCTCATTCTCCCCGCAGACCCCGCCATGCCGCGAGCCGCCGTGCTGCAGGCCGGCGTCGTCGGACACCGCACCGGACTCGCATCCAGCATGTATCGACACGAAGTTCCTCGCCTTCATGGCAGCCTGAGCTCGATTCTCGCTTCGATTTCACTCTGCACGAGGAGCCTCAGGCTGAGCCCGTGGCTGAGTCCGAGGTAGATGTCGATGCCGAGGTAAGTAGCTGCAGTTACATTCATAGCTGTAGGCTAATTATCCTCTAGATGGATTGGATTGGCGGGAAAATCAGCCAGCTTATCCAGGAAGGCAAGAAGGCCCTCGGTAAAGAGGTTGTTGTCATGAGTGACGCTCAAGAGGACGAAGAGGATGACGGCAACGGTGACTGGGAGGAAGAAGCTGGTCCGTCCACTGCTTCGCGGAGAGATTCGATGCGCCGGTCGAAGAGGCCCCGTGGCATCCATCCTCCTGCGTACTTCTCCGGCTCGGCGTCGACCAGCAGTTCACCGCGGGCCAACCAGTTCGAGCGGGGACGTTCGCGGGATATGTCGTCCATGTCTGCACGAGGTGTTTCCATGGAGTCTGAGAGGTCGCATTTCCAGGAGGACTCCAATGCTTGGGAGAGCCCGGAGCTGAGGGAGTCGATGCAGAGGGCGAGGGAGATGTACCTGAGTAGAAGGTCATGATGTCGGACCAGGATGTGCTGTCTGTTGTCTTTATTACCTGACGACCCCTTCACGACGGACCATTTACTATTAACATTATTCTTTGTAGCGTTCACGACATCTGGTATTCGTCATTGCGTTCCTTGCACCACTTTCGTTTGTATCTATAGAGCACTTTATCATTATGCGCAATCCAATCCAATGTATTAGTACTGCTTACTGTTATGGGAGTGCTACTTCCAAACTGAAGTGCGGGATTGTGGGCGCATATGGATCAGGTTTCCGCGAGCGCCGCATCGGGTCGCTCGGCTAGCTCTGCACTCATGTCGCAGCTATAACTATCGTGGCAGAGCCTCTGACTGTCCAACACTACTACACGCATCACACCCACGGTTAATAGGAGGATATCTAGGCTGTCTTGGGCTATTCATACCTCTCTATTTGGATTTGGACAGGTTGAAGGAGGCGCACTTGGTCGCTGGAGCCTGAGGACGAGCAGCCATGTCGACTATATCAACCCAGTTGAGGAGCTTCAAGGAACCTACGAAGGACCAGCTTACACAGCTGTCCTTCTCTATACCGTCGAGCCTGACGGATCGGGCCGACAAGGATGGGCTCGAGAAGATGGAGATTAATGCGGTGCTGAGTTTGAGCGCGGAGGCGGAGGAGGATTCGTACGTGAGTGGCATGCTGTACTATGGTTAGAGGCAGAGTGAACGCTAGATGATATTGTAGGCAGGCAAGCTGCATTTGTTCCCGCCGTTTCTCAGCTTTGCGTCGCTGGACCGCAAGTCCTGCCGGTTTACCCTGCCGCTGTGCACGATACGGAGGGTCGAGCGGTTGAATGCGAGGGCTGGGATATATGCTCTAAGTTTGTCGCTGTGGCATGGGATGAAGATCGTATGTTGTTGCTCGTGATAACTCAGACTCTGGCTGACGTTATGGAAGATTGTGCAACTGACGTCGCTCAGGCCGACTGCTGATTTGTTTTGCTCGATGCTGCGCGACGCGCTGAAGGCTGAGCTGCAGCACGGGCAGATGAAGGCGGTCCGGAGCTTTGTGAAGACGTGTTACTCGGAGACGCTGGTTGCCTCGACGGGGCCGTTGGTCGATGAGGAGCTTGAAGAGAAGACGCCGCTGGAGGGGGAGGAAGGTTCTCGGGGCACGGATATACCGTACCATGTTGGTCTGGGACTCAAGTTCAAGTTCCCTGGTGACCCCAAAAAGTGAGGGTCCATTCCGTCCTTTGTCGAGTTGGGGGAGTGCTTACCGATGCAGACTGCGAGAAGCGTCTAAAGTCAAGTTATGGACGACATATCTCAAGAGTGAGCTATGGTATTCCTACACGGGAACAGTATCGCTGATGGCCATGTAGCACACGGGCGCAACCTCACTCTCCTCCGTTATCCGCAATGTACGCGTCTTGTCCAGGTCGGCCTACCCAACCGTCTGCGCGGCGAGATGTGGGAGGTCCTCTCCGGATCCTTGTACTTGCGATTCAGCTACCCTGGTATGTACCAGCAGATTCTGAAAGAGAACGAGGGGCGGACGAGCACGAGTACGGAGGATATCGAGAAGGACTTGCATCGGAGTCTGCCTGAATATTCGGCGTACCAGTCTGAGGAGGGTATCTCGGCGCTGAGAAGGGTGCTGCAGGCGTATTCGTTCAAGAACCCGGAGCTGGGATACTGTCAGGTGAGTAAACGATACGCAGTAATCCGTATTAATTGACTTCTGGTCTAGGCAATGAATATTCTCGCAGCTGCGCTCCTCATGTACGTGAATATAAGACGGGAGAGCCGTCCTCTACTGATGTTACTAGTTATATGTCTGAAGAACAGGCGTTCTGGCTCCTAGAAGTTATTTGTGACCGTTTGCTCCCAGGATACTATAGGTATCGCCTAGCTCTTGTCTTTGCTTTGAACATCACTTACCGGAAATGGCTATAGTACATCCATGCACGGGACGCTTCTTGATCAACGAGTGTTCGAGTCGCTTGTTCAGAAATGTCTCCCTATCATCCACGACCACTTCCAGGTTGTGGACGTCCAGCTTTCTGTGGCCTCTTTGCCATGGTTCCTGAGTCTGTAGGTCCGAGTCATCTATAACGTAGCGTTCTACTGACGCTGGCTATCAGCTTTATCAACAGCATGCCAATGGTGTTCGCGTGTCGTATAATCGACTGTTTCTTCTGTATGGGACCGAAAGTGCTCTTCCAAGTCGGGTAAGAACGTCCGTCCATACAGTTTTCCAGGCGCTAACACAGTAATGACTGGAATAAGGCTCGGTACGTACTCCTGGTAAAACCTGTGTCGATCATTCTTAAGCTGCGCGCAGCCATCCTGAAGATTAACGGTGAGGAGTTACTGAAAATCCAAGACGACGGTGGCTTTATACAGTACGTCTTGGTATAACCAACGCTACAACCAACACTGACAACCATAGCTGCGCCGTACCTGAAGGCTGATGCGGAGCTACTTCTCTTCGCTTGGGAACTCTGCTCATCCTCACTCGGCGGATCCTCGTGCTCGCGCTATCACCCGCTTCCAGGAGCTCCTCCTAGTGTCCTTCAGAGAATTCGCCATTATCACGGATGATACTATCTACAACGAACGACGCAAGTACAGGAACGATATCATCTTCAGCATTGAATCCTTCTCGAAGCGCGCAGCCGTTCGCAACCTGAGTACCCTGGAGCGATTTACTAAGGAACAAGCCGGCTTGGTTTACGATGCGCTGTATCGAGCAATGTGCATCGTTCCACCTCCTGCACCGGTGGCAAAGCCTGCGCCGTCGTTGATCGGCGATGGGAGTGAGGAGAAGCCGGAGACGAGAATTGGTCTCCGTACGTTCCGGATCTTCCTTAGTGAGATCGCTACTTGGGCTAGAGATGAGAAGGTGATCATCAATGGGATCCAGGTAAATATCCGGTTTTCCTTGGTTGTACCAGCCTAACGACTGGCTGTCTAGCAAAGAGTGGAGCGTGATGTTGCTGAGCATGAGTTCATTGACCGGCTGTTTTACTTCTGGGACGTGTCATGCAAGGGTGCTCTGTCTTTCCAGGTGCGCCAGAAGAAAGCCTGGCAGTGCTTATATTAACCATGTTGCAGGATCTTGTATCCGGCTTGGATGGTGTCATGTTCAATGATCTTATGGAGAACATTGAATGGTTCTTTAATCTTCATGACAAGAACAAGGACGGCTTCTTGACGAAGGACGAGGTATTACAGCTATCCGAGTCCCTTCTGGTACGTAACCTGCGTGGAGATGTGTTCGCGAAGGTGATCTTAGCCTTGCTTCAGTTTATCTTCAGGTTTGAGGTAGGGGACGCCTATCTGGGAGCAGTTAGTCGTTTCATGACCAATGCGTTCGAATATGGCGACGCTCTATTGCCTCAACCTGAAGACAAGAGGGAGTCGGATGACGTTCCACCGTCCGACATTGGTCACAACCAGCCGTACTTGAACCTCGCGACGTAAGTATAATGATAATCGCTACCAGCAGACCTCTCATGATTTGCAACAGGTTCAGGATGGTTGTTCTTGCCGACGAGATACTCGAGTCGTTCTTCGAAACAGACCTATCAGCATGTTTTAAGCTCGAGCCTGTACCCATGATGGATCTACCGTCCTCGCACAACGGCTTCCTGGGAGATCTCATCTCAAACATAGCGACAGATGATAATAAGAAGCTGTTCAATAGATTCACCGACCGAATCGGCCAGACCATTGGCAGGCACCAGGTAAGCTTCAACGATGTCCCAAGTTAGTTTTGTTCTTAGACTTCATGCGTCTAGGTTATACACCGTCCAGCCATTGGAAAATACACCAAGCTCGACGAGCCGAAAGCTCGGGAATCATTGCTAATACCTTCCATGCGCCAGTCACCCACATCACCATCTACATCTTCCCTCGCCACCACTGCTCGCGCCCCATCGCCATCTAATGCATCGACGTCAAACTTGTCCGCGGCAGAGACCCTTGTCCAGCCGCCGGATATTTCGCCCCTGAACATGGTGAAGAACGCGAATGAGGCGCTAATGGAAAGGCCGCAGTTCGCTATCGACGATGCTCTGGATGACGATACGGATGATGAGTTGGGAGGGGAGGACGATGGGGTCATGGACGAGGTCGATGCGTTCTTAGAGGCGCATGACTCCGGATTGACGGAGGAGCAGAGGGAATTAGCGAAAGGTAAGTCGTTCTCAGATCAGTGAATCCACTCGTCTGACTAGTGCATCATAGATCTGCTGAATGCAAAGCCTGTCAAGTAGACTTCGTCCAACAAGGTCACTCCATTATCCCTTCTGTCTGACTGGAGATTGGTTACCGTCTTTTGTCGTTCCCCATCTGCTATGGATTATATTTGTAGTCATTGGTTACTGAAGCAAATAAAGGATATTATAGCGCACCCGTGAGCACTGGAAGGACAGCAGAATTACAACATGAAACAGGGACGTGAGCTATAGGTACAGGATACAGGATACAAAAATCAAAACGGGGCGAGATTCTAGCCGGAGCTACGGGTATCGGACCATATGCGTATGCACAGGTCCGACTCTATCGAACCGGACGCGATCATATTTTGTTGTGGGTGCGTCTAGGCAGCGAGTCAAACCTTCACCATCTAACCCATTCGCGATAGAAACAACGTACTGAAACGGCGACCACCACATCCTCATGCCCCTCCAAAACCTGCACGATTTCGCGACTTTGCAAGTCCCAGAGGTATACCTTGTTATCCTCGCTGCCGGACACGATCCACTTGCCACCTGTGACACTGAAGCATGCGGCGATGCAGTACTTAATGTTGCGGTGACCGGTGTAGGTTTTGAGGCAGCGGGAGGTCTGGTAGTCCCAGAGACGAATGGCACTATCGTGGGCGGTGGAGAGGATGTATTTAGAGTTAGGCGAGAACTGGACGTGTTGACTAGTGTTTGAGGTTAGGACGGTCAGGAAGGAAGAGGAGAGGATAGAGGAAGAGGACTGACCAGATTGCGTCGTGGCCTTCAGCGAGAGTTTTGAGACATTGGCCGGAGGTTGTGTTCCAGATGCGTATTAGCCCGTCAAGCGCACAGGAGACGATGAGAGTCGCGTCCCTGTTGAAATGCACGGCCGTCACGTAGTCCAGGTGACCGTGGAGGGTCTTCATGCACTTGCCTGGACCGCCAAAGGATGAACGAGACTCTTCCGTGAGAGTACCAGGGATGCGCACCTCGACTGGTATTCCATATCCGTATGTCTCCATCGCAGCCGCCAGAAACAAGGAGGTTGGAGGATGTGTTATAGTTTAGGCAAAAGACGTAGCTCGTGTGCCCTTTGAGATGTCTTTTGGTGAGACCCTTTGCTCACTGTCAATGAGTAGGCTGTGCAGCAGATGTGGAGGCAGCACTCACAGAATCCACGTCCCATATCCGGATGGTAGTATCGTCCGAAGCAGACGCGAGGTACACGCTGTCCGAAGACCATGCTATGTCTGAGAGACCCTTGGTATGGCCGTTCAAGTTTCGAATGAGCTCTCCTGTGAACGGATTCCATATTTTTACTGCCTTGTCGTTCGCTGCACAAGAGAGGTATGGGCATCTCAGAATCGTTCAAACGCAGTCCACTCACCGCAAGATGCCAGAAGCGTCCCGTCTGGACTGAACTTCACAGCGGATATTGAAGAGGTATGCCCTCTCAAAGTGTGCTTCAGTTCATATTGTGGTCGTTCACGACTGGAACTGGAGGCTGCCGGAGGTGCAGGAGCTGGTGCTGGAGGTGGTGCAGGCGGTGACTGCTGTTCAGGGACCTGAGGATCGTCTTCCGTGGTTTGGGAGGCGTTGTCGTCGTCGGTTGAAGACTCTTCAGCAGCATGCGGGTCCATAGCTTGTACAGACTGACAGGAAGAGACTTCAGCTAGTGGAAGCTGGCAGGAGTTTACGTATGTTTGGCAGCAGATATTTCCGACAGATGGGGAAGGCCAGATGCCTTACTGGGCGAATATCCTATACTTGAGACTCGTGCCACGCCGCGTCTCTTCCCACTGACCTCCGACGTCGTTGCCCACGACGCCCAGCAACTGGAGAACTATACTAGCTTAATAACCCCTCGAGCACCGCTTTAGTATCCCGCGTTCATGAACGCGGCTGGCACTCCCGAAGCCACAGGACGCGAAGACGACACTGCTGCAGCCACCAATCCCGCTGAACCGCAGAGACCTCGCGGCTCCATATCTTCATTTATATTCATATCATTTATTCTATTCCTCCTAACGAATCATAATGGCGCCGAGCTCATAGCGCAGAACCAATACCGGGATGCTCTGCGGTCATATAACTGGCAGCTAGGAAACTATTCGGCGTGGCTGAACGGGACAGAGAGCAACTTCACTCTGGTGAGCTCGCTAGTACCGTCCGCTGTCTCGTACTCTGACCCATCGTGGGGCAGCCAGAAACAGATCCTTTGCTAGAGCCCCTCGTTCACTCATTTGTTACGCCAGGAACGGAGTTGGATCCATTTACATCCTCCTACTACTCCAATATAACTGGATACGCCCAGTCTCCCGTCAAGTACCACAACCTCACCATTCCCTACTCCTCCAACAGCTCTGAGTCTCTGCCATCATGGGTTCCGCTGGCGAACAGTCTGATGAAGGGCGTTAACATGACTGAGCTGGTGGAGAGCGTGAGTCTGGGCGGGTGGAATCTCTCCGCTCCAGAGAAAGTAGGGTGGAACGGCGCGGAGAAGCTCGCTTCCACTGGCTGGCGGTTTAACTCCTCAGAGCCGCGTGATGATATCGCTATGATTCACGTACGTTGCGGCCAGAAATACGAACCGGCTCTCCGCTTACTTTGCACCAGGGCCGGATGGACATGTCGGACCCAAATACGGGCGATGAGTTCCGCTTTACATTTGAAGGCGTGCACTTTATCAAGAACGGCTCAGTCTACGGACTCGCTGAGCCAGGGGAGTATGTGACTTCCTCTGCCTGCCTGGCACTCTCCGGTTTATGAACTTCGCCAGAATTAGCCCGGACATCCGCCACTTAGCCGCAGTTGTCCCGCGAGATTATATGAACCTTACTGCTCAGCTTGTAGAGCCCGAAATGGCTCGCCGGATAGCCTCGCTTAGAGCACAGCTCGACGCAGGCACTATCGATTTCGCAAGCGTCATCAATGGTGAGCTTGCACCTACTCGTCTCTGCGATATTGGATTCAAGCCAACGCGACTTGCCTCCAGACGACCAAACTCAATCCCACCCTCGCTGCCCGCTCACCCTATTTTTTCAGCTGCAGCCCACGGGAATACCTGCGGACCGTATGAGAGAGCTCGAAGCAGAGCTTCTGAAGCCCACAGGGATTACAACCGTGAAGGATCCAGGCATTAAGATTGAAGGTGTCATGGTGAGCAAAGAGTGTGGCTTCGTGTGGGAGTTGAGGGAGAGCGAGGGCGTGAGGAGTAATGCTTGGTATAGGATGGTCACTACTTGTAAGTCGAGCTTTCCCAGATCTTTGCGTGTTTCAATACGTTATGATGATCAGATGCGGGACTGTCGGCGGTCGTGTACTTGTGTCTCCTCACCCTGCTTGCGCGCCAGCTGAACATATCGAGGACACCGACGAACGTATCGCGGTTATCTCGATGGTCGTTCTTGACGCAAGCTTTGGCTGACTCGATATTCTTCGCTGGGGTGAGATAATCATGTCCCTCATTATCACTCACAACGCCTGAGCGATGTCTGTATCCAGCATATCACTTTTGCAGTTGTCACCGAGGGCCAGGCGTCCATTTCACTGGTTGCCCCTGCATTCCTGGCGTGCCTACTGTTCGTGTACGAGGCGGTATGTAGTTGTGCTGTATCATCGTCCCAAATACTAAGCACCAGGGCCACTAGCAATTCGTGATTGTCATCGTGCAGATCCAAGCACCCGAGGATGCAGCACCCGTCCCAACGCCTACCCCTGTGCGGCAAGCCAACACCGCGGGCGAATCTGTCCCCGAGGGTCAAGATACACCCCCTGCAGTGACACAACCTTCCCTTATCGAGAGGCTTCGAGCGTCCTACGCTCGAGTGACATCGCATCCGCAGTTCAAACTCTGTAAGCCTGCTCCTGGCTAGTCACTACCAATGAGCGATGTCTCACTTCATGGCAGGGTTCACGCTCGCCGTCTTCTGCGTTTTCGTGATCCGGATAAGCATCTATCCTCCTCTTGCCCTATTCCTTCTCGGGGGTATGTACGCTGGCCTGTGGATCCCTCAGATCTACCGTTCTGCGAGGCGAGGACGGACGAGCGGGATGATGACGGAGTATTTGCTGGGGACCACGGTTTTCCGGTTGGCGATTGCATACTGTGAGCGATTTCGGTGTGTCCGTCTCTGAGTTCATGTAGACTGACTGATCACTGGCTGGTAGATTTCCTGGCATACAAAGGGAATGTCTTGGATATTGAAGCGAAAGGTTGGCTTGTTCGTCTCTCATTCGGATGGGAGCTCTGACCGGCCGGTATTTACAGAGTGGTTCTGGCCCGTCGCTGCACTGTTACTGGCCGAAGTCCTTGTGATCCGCCTGCAGGAGGTCTTCGGACCGACGTTCTTCCTTCCCAAGCGGGTAATTACCTTGTTTCTCGCTTTGTGCAGCTTTATATCCATCTCTGACTCTCGCTCGATTCCATCAGCTATCAACTGTCCCGACGTACGACTATCATCCACCCATGCCCCTCCCCGATCCTGAGGCGCCTGACCAATCGCTCGGCGACTGCTCGATATGCATGGACGCCATCCTTGTCGACCCCTCCCGCTCGAGGAGAGGTAGGTCGAGTGATGGCAAGGAGGCGGGTGATTTGGATTTGGGGGGCTTGCTGAATAAAGTCAGTCGCGGGGCGGCGGGAAGGAAGAGTTATAGTCTAGCACCGTGTCACCATCTATTCGTGAGCCCATTTCTCCTTCCTTAAGGAGTATCCAGTTGCTCAGCACTGCTTATACAGCATACGGAATGTCTTGAACGGGTTCGTTGCTTTCATACATTCCGCCTCGCGATGTGCACTGATCCTCGTCTCTTCCCTGTTCTCAGTGGTTGGCTATCAAGGTACGTGGAAGTTTTGATCTGTGATAGTCTCTGGCTCACTGTTGGTACAGAATATCTGCCCGCAATGCCGGAGGCCGCTACCGCCGTTGTGAAATGTCTTATATACCCAGTGTGTATTTCTAGATCGGCAATGTGTATTTCTTCTTGCCTCCACCGAATATGGAGTGCGTGACTCAATCCTTACAGACAATTGCTGGAAGTACATCCAGGTGCGATGCATTGTTCGGGTAGAAGTACAAAGACATAGAATAACCATAATCCATCTGGGTTGCGTACACGACCAAATGAGACAACACAGCTGTCGAAAACATAATTTACACATGCATTACACTTCTGATTTCATTACTTGATCTAATCTTCATCCTCGCTGCCGATCCAAGCCTCACTGTCGGTATCGTCATACTCCTCCACCTCTTCCTCAGGAACCAGGCGGTAGGCGGTCCACGTCCCTGATCTGCGATTATTGCTCACTCTCCACCTCTCCGGCCTCTCGAGAATGTCGGCTTCGACCCAGGTCATATATACCTCTCCCAGCTGGTCATCCTCGTGCAATAGGATATTCCACCCCAGGTACACCGTATTGCCGTTGCCGACGACCGCCCTGATCCCATGCTCGTGGGAGTACTGCATTCCGTACGCGTGGATCATGTCGAAGGTTGCACCGCGGCGGAGAAGACTCAAGGCATCCTCGTCCAAGCCGTCCTCAAAATCCTCAGGATCTATCGAGACAGTGGGCGGAGCCCAGCCAGGCTCGACGTAGGCGCCCTCGTACGGCTCGTCATCGCTATCCGTGCCGTAGCCGGGCAGCGCATCCCACATATCGCCCGCGCCGAACCCACCGAACGCGCCAAAGCCGTCGTCGCTGTCTTCATCGTAATCTTCCTCGTCCTCATCGTCTTCGTCGTCTTCCATGTCATCATCGAAGTCGCCATCCAATTCTTCGTTCGTGGGGAATATGCCAGCCCATGGGTCTGCGTCCGGTGGAGGACTCGCTCTGTTGGCTTGTGAAGGCGGCAGCTTGGATTTGGCTACGGCGGAGGAGATGGCTTTCACTACGAACAGAGGGATTGGCCTAGCGCGGACGGAGGTGCGGCATGATGGGCAGGACTTAGACCGGTATAACAGGTAGTCGGGGTAGTCGTCGTCGTACATGTCGTCCTCGCTGGGTGGCGCGGACTTGAACCAGTTCTGCAGGCATCCCTGACAGTAGACGTGCCCACACGGAGATAATCTAGACGGAAGATAAGTGATTGAGCGCGAGGAAAGATAGATGGACGTACACGAACGGCTTGAGGAGATATTCGAGGCAAATCTGACACTGAACATTCGCCTCGATAGAAGACAGAAGCTACCCAAGATTAAAGGGGCACTCTAACCCATAGATGGATTGCATGACTCACCTCTTCGGACTTCCTGGACTTCGTCTTGAGCTTGTCCATCTGCTGCCCCAGTTCCTTCTTAGACTTATGCGCAGCGGTCAACTCTTGCTTGCCTTCCTCGAGAGCCTTGTTCTGCTTCTTCTCTGCCTTCTTCATGGCATGCAATTGCTGCATGGACCCTGTTAGTACGAGTCTCCGGGTCGCCGAAGCCAGCGGGCTACTCACTTTCTTCAATGCTTCATTCTCCGCTTTCAACCGCGCAAACTCTGCTGCAGCGAGTGGACCAGTGTAGGCAGGCTGTCCAGATCCTTCGTCCTCCGTGCCAGTGGCCGAAGCAGAGCGCGCCGGCGAGACTGTCTTGGAATGGGAGTCCCTCGAGGCGGATCTATGTCTTTTCGTGGATTTCGTCTGGCCAGTGGCCTGTCGTTGTCCATTACTGGTGCCTGAATTCTCCGGGCGAGAGTGATGCTTGCTATGCTTGGGCTTCCCCTTCCTGCCACGATCTACCACCATTTCGTCTCCTGTACCCACTTGAGGACTTGAGTGTGGCCAAAGCGTAAAAACCATATTCTTCTTCTTCTTCGAATGCTCTGTTGAAGGGCCTGAATTACCTGCAGAAGTGGGTCTCGAATCAGGAGAGCGAGACTTGCGTCTGCGAGATATACCAGCAGACGCCGCGAGTCCTGCGACCGGGTTTCGCTGCCGGTTATTCGCCGCGGGGCGTCGGATATGGTTCTGTGATGCACTCATTGTTGTCTATCGTCGCAGGATGCAGCTCTAAGGACGTGCTCGTCGATATAGAGGATTGAGACGGTGGCTTAGGTAGAGCCGTGCGGTGTCAGTGTGGCAAGGGCTAGACTCTTACCCAAACTCCCTTTTCGTGGCGTGGGAGATTATAAACCAAATTTAGGTGCGTTCACAGCCACACCTTCGTCTCAACCCGAAAACTGAGGGCTATTCATCCATAGTTTTATGGATGGAGTAAGAATATGGTGCCAAACATGATGCATGAGAATTTAAGGTGGCTATATACAACTCGTATTTTCCAGTATCATATCCCAAATCCACTCAGCAATATCTGCACCCCACTCTTCCCCTCGGCCAGAGCATAAAGAGATTATTGGACTAAGATGATCGTGCCCTTCCAATACAATGGTGTTGACTTTACCGCCCTTACCTAAGTACAGCTCCCCGAATGTCCGGACAGCACTCGAGACATAACGTGGCTCTCTCGCAGCCATCATGTTGCGCAAGACAGGCAGGGATGCAACCCAGTCCTTTCCAGCACGTCTTAGCATCCCTAATGGTTGGTTAGATGCAATCTTCTTCCCATCTCCGTAATAGGCTTCTGCTGCCTTCCGAAATTCGGCAGCTGTTTTGTTAGCCGCGGGTATTTCGTAAGGAACGCCGAGGAGAATGACCCCCATGATGGGGATGGATTTAACGTAGAGGGAGGGGTTGAGCAAATACCCTGCGACATGCACACCGCCTGCGGAGTGCCCCAAGATAAATATGCGGTTGACATCACGGACGTCGTTTAGATTCTGAGACACCCAGGTCAAGGCGCAGAGGACGTCTTCAGAACCTCCAGGAAATGTCACATAAGGGACGAGCCGGTAGTCAACAATGATAGTGAGGATGCCCTTTAGAGCGAAGAAGGCTCCGAGATTGGCGTGGATGAGGTCTCGATTTGGATGCCAGATGCGTGCGCCATGGGTGAATCCACCACCATAGAAGAACAGAAGGATAGGCGGCTTTGACGACACAGGTGATATGGAACTTGAAGTGGGCACGAGCGGGGGCATATAAACATCCAGCTATAATTGAGGCAAGTCAGTATAGATGAGCACTGCAGTAACACTCTGGCTCGGTGGAAGACCATGCCTTGTGAGCATCAGTAGTACCATAGTCATATGTGACTTGTTTTATGGACTCTATGGTGGCTCGATGCTGTTCCAAGTTGGCATATTCTATGGTCAATATATACAATCAGCACAAGTAGCGAGAAATTGTTTAAACACCTACGCTCATTGCGCACATTATTACGTATACGTTCGTTATTATTGTCCTCCATCAATAACAGCCTATGGCTTACTGATGAGGATAGTCCGTCCTGTTGTGATTCTTCGAAAGAACGAGGTGATCACTGAACATTGGACGAGACTTAGACTCGCAGCCAGTCTTCGCACGCAATGCACGTGCTTTCTCTTTTAAGTCTTGCTTCGCAATCATGCGAGTTCCGCAAGCGGAGTCCAAATTGCAATAGCAGCTGGACAGGAGCCTAGTAATTGAGACAAATGTCCCAGTACTCGACGGTGGGTTCCGTAGCGCGAGCTGCGAGCATACACCTGTTTCCTGTTTCCTAACGGATAGGGCTCTTCACTCCAGGTGTCTTGACTTGGGCTATACGACTGCGACGGGCTTGCTGACTTGGTAAATGCAAGAAGAGCAAGATACTTGTCGAATATGCAGCGCGCCAGCCGAACCTGATCAACCTCTATTCCATCCTTGCAAATGCTCTGGAACGATTCGATACATACACCAAGATTGCCTTACAACATGGCTAACTCATAGCAAGAAGAAGACCTGCGATGTGTGCAAGTATCCCTACTCGTTCGAGAAGGTCTACGCCCCGGACATGCCGGACAGACTGCCACCCTTTCTCCTGCTCCGGCGTCTGGCGCAGCAGTGTTTCTGGGGAGTCTTGTTCTGCGTGCGTGCTGTGCTCGTGGGCATTGTGTGGCTCGCAGTCCTGCCGTGGGTCACGCTCTGGACGTGGCGGATGTACTTTGCCATGGGAGACTCAACTGCTTGGTGGATCAGTGACCGCCCGAGACCGCCCTCGAGTTACTCCAGTACCATGATTGACAGAATCGTTTCTGCATCTCGGAATGAGACACAGGTCGTCAATGGCACCGACTTCTGGTCTCGTCCGACCTGGCGCAATGTGTCTGCGGACATCTTCACCGGTCAAATCATCGCCTGCCTGATAGTGCTTGTATTCGTAGCTGTGTTCCTGCTTCGGGAGTGGATCGTGCAAAATGCACGACCAGGAGTGCTAGAAGAGGAGGAGGTTCCAGCACAACCGCCGGAGCAGCCTGTTCAGGCCGCGGGGCCACCCATGCCTGCGCTGGAGCCCATGCCTGCTCCAGAGCCGCGCGACCAACCGCGACGTCCTCTGCGGGAGGACAATGCCATTACTGGGGATACTGATTCTGACAAGGATGACGATTTTCTGGACGACAGGCCAGACGCCGGGAAGCGGTTGCATCGAGGGCAGACTAGCGCCGTCGAGAACAGGCGGGTAAGGGTTCGTCGTCGACGCAGACCTGTAGCTCGGAATACGATTGACGATGGCTCAGACGATGATGTGCGTGCACGACCCGATCGTCCTTTCCGACATCCCCACCCAGAACGGTTGTACGCGTCAGGGTTGCGCAACAAGGCATCTGCTGCGGAACCGTCTCACTCGGGCAGAGTGCCCGATGGGCCTTTCACATTTACCATGCCACTCGACACAGCGACCAGGCCTCGGAGCACATCTGAGCCATCCCTCGAGAAAGCCGGGACGAGGCGCTTCGTGCGCCATCGCAACGGTCGTTCTCCAGACTTCGCCCGTCAGGTCGAACCTTTTCGGACTACTGCGGATCTCCATTTGCCTTACGTTCCACCGGAACCCAACGACCCTCTGTGGCGCACAAATCTCAACTGGACGGGTTACAGGAATGTCGACTATTCGCTGCGTGCGCAGTCCGAAGACAGCCAAGGTGCTACGGAGAGGGTACCGTCTTTCATGCTCGCTCATGATGCCCCTCCGGACTTCATGGCAAGACTAGAGCCGTTTGCGGGAGACGACCATGCGGATGCCGGCCAACCTGAGAGCATCTCAGCAGCCTCGTCCGGCTCTTGGATTGATGTACCAGACACAGGGCCAGCATCAGACTATCCCACACTCAAACCTTCCTTTTCACCCGGCACAGAGCTGGCATTCAAGCCCTATTCCCCGACTCCTCTACCTTACCCCCTGACATCTAGTCCTGGCGCCGGACCTAGTACCCCACGAAGGCCGCCGCTCCCGAGTGTCACTCTCTCACCTGCTGGGGCTGGCAGTTCGTCGTCTCTTCTGCTGCCTCAAAGCCAGAGAGGAACCCCGCTGTCGTCTCCCAGCCTGGCCACATACGGGGCTCCAGAAGAGTTTGGCCAAGGTCCCTCTCCTCTGGCCTCCGGGTATTTTGATGCGAAGACGTTGAGCGATGAGGAGCAGAGCAAGAGGGAGGAGGAGCGGATCAATACGGAGGAGATGCAGCTCAAGCTAGAAGAGGAGCGTGCCAAGTTCGAGGAAGATCGTGATCTCTACTTCCCTCTCCAGGAAGACGCTGCCAGAAGAGACCGGGAGAAGGAGGAGCATGAACTGGAGGTGACGCCGCCTCCTTCGAACGTTGGATCGGATGATGAAGAAGTGGATGGCGTTTTGGTACGGGTCGATATGATGGAAGTAAATGACAGGGACGAGCCAATGCAAGAGGGACGAGAACCTGCAAGGCAGGAGGAGGTTCCGCCGCAACCTCTGCCTGCTGTCGGTCTTGGACTTGACCCGAATGACATACCGGATGGCGATGTTCAAGATGATATGGATGGCGCCATGGAAGGTATGAAGCAAGCCGGCTCAGCTTTCGATGGTAGTCTGACGTTCATCAGCTATTGGGATGCGTGGTCCCATATACGGTGTACTACAGAATGTGAGCGAACAGGCTCCATTGGTCACGGACTGGTGTAGTGACTCCTTCTAGGCTGCGCTCATGATATTCATTCTTGACACGACCATCGGCCTCGGAATCTGGATACCCTTCACAATTGGGAAATCTACTGCTCTACTTTGTGTAAGTGCTCTTACGCGTTATAGGGTCCATCCAAATTGACATGCGGTTGTCAGATGGATCCGCGCCGATTGTTGCATATCATCCACTCGCCCATCCGCGCAATGCGTCTCGTTACCGACCCAATTGTCGACCTCACATTGTACCTCCTTTCCAGATGGATCGTGTCTCCCATTCTCAGCATTGTAAGTTGATCAAAGGTGTGTTCCTTCGTCGCTAATCTGCCTTGACAGGTGACAGGAAACCATATCCTGAATTACGGCTCCTCGACGGTGGGTACAAGGTTCCTAGAGCTTATGGCTCGTGATCCTGATGTATTCATTCAGTCGAAAGTGCCAATGGCGGCTAACATGTCCACCGCCACAGTGTCAAACTCCACCGCTCTTGATGCTGTGTACGGCGCCATTAACCAAGTATTAGAGTCCGATTCTCCAATTGTCCATGCCGCCGAACCATATTTCGCTGCCCTCGGCGAATGGGTTCGCGGGACTGCTGCGAAATCGCAAGGAGCATGGATTCGTCTAGCGATGGGTGACGGCATATCCGAAAGAATCTTCGCTGTCGCTCTGGGCTATGTGGTCATTGGCATCTATTATACGCTATATCTCAACGTTCTCAGCTCCGGTAGTGCACAGAGCGCTGGAAGAGCCATCCGGGGTATTGTTCGGCAACAACTACTGGTGGTCAAGGTACGTCTACGGTATAGCTTGGGAACTCCCGTTGTCGCAAGCCCTGACATCTCCAATCAGATGGCCAGCTTCATTACGATCGAGCTTGCTATCTTCCCTCTGGGATGTGGCTTGGTCTTGGATTTGTGCACGATATGGCTGTTCCCAGAGTCGACCCTTCAGACTCGGGCTCTGTTCTTCCGTACTGCTCCCATAACGGCCGTGTTCTATCATTGGGTCGTCGGCACCATGTTCATGTACGTTCACTCTCTCAAGCATCTTCTCCGCTGTGTCTCACGATGCCCTAGGTATCAATTTGCGGTCTTGCTGGCCGGTTGTCGGAGCATCATGCGTCCAGGTGCAATGTGGTTCATCAAGGACCCGCAAGATCAGAATTACCATCCCATTCGCGACATCTTGGAAAGACCATCTTTTACCCAGCTAAGAAAGCTCTTTGTCAGCGCGGTCATGTATGCGATCGTCATCGCCTTCGGCGTTGCAACCATGTCCGCCTTGATCTTATCCCTGTGCAAATCCAACTTTCCCTTAAGATGGAGGACACGGCAAGTTGCCAGAAGTTCTTGTGTAGTAAAATTACTAACGTGATTGTCAACTAGGGAACCGCTCTCGAATGTCCCAATTGATCTCCTATTCCTGCATGTCTGGCTCCCGTATACGATGGATTACTTCCGACCTAACAAAGCTCTCGGTAAAACTGCTACATCTGCATGGAGATATGCTGCGAGCAAACTGCGGCTTACCTCGTATATGTTCGGTGAACGAGTAGCCAGCGAGGAATACACGCCCTCGCGTCGACTCGGGCTGCAGGGTATGACGAAGATGGAAGTAGTCGACGAGGGCGTGCGCGATGGTCATTTCAGACGTGTGCCCGCCGACGACAACATTGCACTTCCTCGCGAATTGAGGGCCACTGCTGAGGTCGACGAATCCGGTGTACCGGTCAACGACGAGGCCGCACGTCTGATCCAAATCCAAAATGCAGAGGCGGAGAAGGCCAAGAGAAATGCGAGCACGGATTACACCGTCGTCTACTTACCACCCAACTTCAGAGCACGGATACTCAGTTTCATTCTGTTGGCATGGTTGGCAATATGCGCAGCGGTAGCCGGCGTGCTCGTGGTGCCGATTCAACTGGGACGGCTGTTCTTCGGCGTCTTCGTCTCGAGGGAAGTTCACGACGGCTACAGCTTCTTGGCTGGTTTCTACATCTTGTGGGCATGTTATCTGACTGGCTACGCCGCGGATCGACTGGACAAGCGCAGACAGAGGAGAGGAGGAGAGGAGCCGCGTGCGGAGTGGTCGTTGTATCTGGTCAAACGAGGCTTGCTGTGGCTTTCAAAGATCACCTATATGATAGCGACCCTGGGCGTGCTCATACCGGTGTTGATTGCCCTGGTAGTTGAGTTCTATCTCATCTTGCCGTTCCGATTCGCCCTGGACGCTTCTTTCGTCCCTCGGATTCGGCTTGTGGATATGTGGGCCCTTGGGCTCGTGTATGCGAAGATTGTCATACGAGCTAACAGGGTGCAGCCTCCGGACAATAATTTCTTGGCTGGGTTTGCGAATGTAAGTATTCAGCTTCGGTGACATGATAGGAAATGTTGACGCCAACGATACTAGATAACTCGCAATGGATGGACCCATCCTGATCCTACGAAGGCGACCAGGGAAGTTATCGCTCCTTTGACAGGCGCATTATTGGCTGCACTGCTGTCTCCTATCGGGATCGATTGGCTGTGCAGGCGACTCCTGGCCCTTCCAGTGGATAATCGCTTTCTCTGTGAGTTCTTCAACCCGTCATGCTCTTCTATTTGTGAAACTGACGGCCCTCTCAGTCATGCACGTCTATCCCGGTATTTTCACCGCCATCATGGTATACAGGGCTGCGGAGAAGGGATGGGGCGTGCTGGCTCTGTGGTCGCAGACTGTGCGGGATAAGGAGTTCTTGGTTGAGATGCGGTTGCAAAATATGGAGTCGGAGTCGCCTATGCGCTCGACGCCGTCGGATGGGCTGGAGACGCCCCTTGAGGGACCTGGAAGATGATCTCACACGTACCACACGTGCATATGTATACAATCCACGCATTCTATCGTTGTAGCACTGGACATTTACTATCTATGGCAACTAATGGACTCTTAACGTCGAGTCCTGTATAGACATTATTGCTTGCTAGTGGGCCATCGAACTCACGAGCATGCGAATGCATTCATCGTGCTAAGCAGGGTATGATGCATAGTTAGACAGATAGCTTCTCCGTTTTGTTCACTAGTTCGGGTTCCTCTGCACCAACGATCGAACTTTTGGAAGGTGTTGATTCTGACTGTATCGGTTCTAACGCTGGAGCATCGGTATTCCCTGCTGCCATGCTCTCGACGATCTGTTCAGCCTTCCGCTCCAGCCCTTCGAATTCAGGGTCTGGATTATCGCCCCATTCTGGTAAAGCAACTCGACGGACCCCTTCTACGCGCTCGACCCTCCTGAAGAACTGGGGTTCGAGGAGGCCTTTGGCGTTGCCTGGGGTGAGGACGACGCCGTTGTCGGAGAGAAAGAAAGGGATGCCTGCGTCGAGGGCTTTTTGGATGTCGATGTAGATGAGGACTTGGGAGAGGGCGCGCATGCCTGTGGAAAGAATGAGAATGCGGTGAAGGGAGAGAGATGGGGAGAGGACAGACGTACCGCTGATGACGCCGGAGCCCGGAACGCCTTGAGCGAGGTGGATGTGGTTGCGGCTCATTTTGGAGAGGCCCTTTTTGGCTGATATGAGCCTATGTGAGTCAGGATGTAGCAGAAAGGCTGAAGAAATGTACCAATTGTATTCCACGCTTGGCGGCTCGTTCCATGGACGGCAATACCAGTTGGTATGTCGGATGCCGACATGATCTTCTGCATGTCAACATTCAGTGCCTAGTAGAGTTGTGGAGTCAGCCGTCTCCTTCACTGGTCCAGTGGCTTAGGATGCGACAGACCTTGATAGAGTGGCCTTGATTGGCGCGGATCCACCACACCTCCTCGTTAGTCGGTGCCTTGGGGTCAAGCTCCTTGACCATCTTATACCGCTGCTTGTTGTTATTCTTCACAACCTGCTCAATTGCAGCAAAATCCACTCCTTGGAACTTTCGTGAAGCTAGCTAGCACACTGGTATCTATCACCTTTAAGCGTCGCACGAGACGGATGTGACTACTCACGATATCTGAGACTCTGACATACCCATCTGGCCGCATCTCAATCTTTTCGGACTGCGCGCCGTGTCTGAGCAGCCAGGACAGAGTCTTCCCAAGGCGGACTTCAGGAGAGTCCTTGGGATGGCCATTCATCCTGCTGCCCTTCTTGCTCGCCTTACTGCTAGTAGTCGGCTCTCCCATGATACGATAGTGTGAAAGCCTCCTGGTGTGACTATGGACAGACTTCTGTTTTGCTCCCCACAGAGAAGATTCGTGAAACTGGCGGAGTAGAGTCAGGGTACGATGCATACAAGCGTGATCATTGTGGATGTCAATGCACTGCGGGAAATGCCGGACTGGCTGTGAGGTGCACGTGGTGACAGTCACGCCGCGTCGCGCTCAGAGTCACGTCCGGCGCGGCCACAGGCGCGTTCCTTGCGCATATCACTCGCCACACAGATCTTGTTCCTCTTATAGTGCATGTCATTGCCATGGAGAATTTCCAGGCAAAGCTGAAGCACTCCGGCCACTCGTTCGACTCTGCACCCTTTACTCGTCTATCGCAGCGGCCCTCGGCCTCCCCTGTTAAAGGGCGCGCCTACGAGGACTTTGGCACGTCGTTCGGACCTTTAAACAGCCAGAAGTCCACGTCGAGCAGGAGTCCGAAGAAAAAGCAAGCATCAACTGGGAAGGCTACATGGACGGATGACGAGGATGGACGGGACGAATTAGATATGTTGTCGTCGCCATACCGGAGTCCCGATAATAAGGTGAAGGCTAAGTCTGCGACTCGGAAGGAGAAGGAGGTGCCAGAGTATATGAGGAGCTCTCAACTTCCTAAGAATCTAAATTTCAAGAAGAACAAGCCGCAGGATCCGGACGCCACGCCTAAGGCTACCCGCTCTTCCAAACCCTCGCAAGAGTCCGCTCAGGCCGGGAGCTCCAAGGCCTCGCAAGATCGGGCTCGCTCGAGCACCTCTGCTTCAAAGAAAAGTTCTCCGAACGAGAATGTCACCAAGGGCACCGGGGCGAAGAAACCTGCTGGACTTGTTGCGCTTGGAATGACTCGACCCAAGAACGTCAAGAAGGCCACCGTTCTTCGAAATCACTCGGACAATGCCCAAGAGTCTGACACTTCGGAGTCGGAGGACGGCGTGGTCGAAGCAGCCCCGCCAGCCAAAAGCAAAGCTGTGCGTCCCAAACCGAAAGCTGCGAACACGGGCAAGGGGAAGGCCCCTGCCCGCCCTCGAGAATCGTCTCCCCATCCAGACACGCCCACGGCATCGGATAATGGGTCTGACTACGCGAGCACGAGCAAGCCGAAGCGGAAAACAAAAGCCAGGGCGAAAGCCGCAGAGTTCCCCGCACAGCAGCTGTCCCCCGTGTCGGATCGTGCAGTATCAAAGCCGAAAGGTAAGGCAAAGTCTCAGCCGTTCCCCATGGTGGGCGTTTCTCCGCCCAAGAACAAGGAAGCGTGCGGCCAACTAGAGGCATTCCCTATGACTGGGAGCGGTACGCCTCCCCCCCGCACGGGCCCTGGCAAGAAGAAGAAGGGCAAGAGAAAGCAAGCGCCATCTGTATTCCCTCATCTCTCGCCATTGAGAGGCGAATCTCCCGTCTCTATTGCGGAAGGGTTCCCGATTCCGTCTCCTCTTTCCTCTCCTACAGAAACGGATAATAATCCTCCATGGCTGAAGAATCTGAAGGACGCTGAGGAAGGGAAGGAGGCTGGTCCTAAACGTGCTTTAGAACCCTTCCCTATGGAAACCCAGGTGCTACCTAGTATCAGTCGGGACGATGATGTCCTTCGAACACCCAAGTTCGGCTCTGGGAAACGTTCATCGGAAGGGGCTGGTTCTAATGAAGGTTCAGCGAAGAAGCGCCTCCGCGGGGCAGAGACCACGGACCCTTCGTGAGTCTTCATCCTCCCAATAACCCTTTCTGCGACATGAGTATCTCACCAGAATCCGCAGGTCGTCTTTCGATCTTATCCAGCCAGATGCTTCCCAGGTCGACATCGACAATTGTGAGTTACACATCTCCATCTTCCGTACCTAGCACTCTCATCATCTGTCTATATATGCGCAGTATTCCTTGACCCCTCCGTTGACCCCTCAACCCTCTGTCCTTGGTGCGACGGGCCCCTCCCAGCCAATCCAACCCCACACCTCGCCTCCCTGATCACAACAACTCGTCGCAAATCTTACAAGTCCCCGCGCCCCACTAACCCACTGGGCCTCAAAGCCCCTCTGTCCGTCTTCAGCTCCGTCTGCCAGCGCCACCGGTTCGAGACCATCCAGATCCCGCTCGCCCGCGCGAAGGGGTGGCCGACTCACATTGATTTTGGGGCACTGAGGGAGAGGGTAGAGGGGATGCGGGAGATGCTGCGGGAGATAATTGGGGATGGGGAGAAGGATCTGTATGAGGTTGAGTTGGATGAGATGGGGGAGGAGGAGTTGGCGGATTTGGGACCGAGGTGGAGGGTTGTGTTTTGGGTGGAGATGGTTAAGGAGGTGAGGAAGAAGGGGAGTAGGGTCGCCGGGAGTTTGAAGAACCAGTTTGGTAGTTTTGAGAAGACGCAGCCGGGATAGTGAGGATCTTTTCTGTTTATTAATCATTCAAGTTCCACACTAATATTCTACCTACATAGCTACGGCGAACTGGGTTCTTTTATCATTCAACAATCACTATACACCATGTTTCCCCCAGCAACCTTCGACCCACAGCTGATTGTCCCGCTGAACCCAACAGAGTTTATCCAACGCATCCTAGTACCGCAGGTCGGCGTCGCGTTAATCATGGAGGACATGCATCTGGACGTTAAAGCTGCCGTCGATACTCTGCGAGAGAGCGCGCAGTACGGCGTGGCGATGTACCCCGGAGACGGAGACACGGGCGCGGGAGAGGATATCGTGAAAGAGCGTGCTGCGGCGCGGAGGCGGGAGCTCGAGGAGGAGGAGAGGGCGGAGGAAGAAGAGAGAGCGGTTGAAGGGACATCGCGCAAGACCCGGGACAAGGGCAAGTCGAGTCGGGCGGCTGACGTGCGCAGAGGAGGGCGCGCTAGGAAGGAGGTCAACTACATCGAGAGGAGTGACACGGAGCCGAGTTCTGGTGCCGCGGGCTTGGACGTGACGAAGCAGCGCCGGCCGGCTGCTAGGACTCGCAAGCAGCGGACCAAGGAGCCTGACGGTCCTGCAGTGCGCTCTTCCTCTTCTGTCTCGCTGGGCAGCGACTCTGACCGTGCCTCGCGCCCGAAACCCCGGCCCAGGGCAGTTCCGAAGTCCACGGTGAGCTCTGACTCTGACGACGAAGTCGTCGAGATTGCTAGGCCTGCGAGAGGGCCTCCCAGTAAGAGCATCAAGCTGGACTCGTCTGACTCGGAAGACGATTTTACGCCGAAGGGACCTACGAAGCGGGTCAATCGTCCGCCGTCCAGCTCGCAACCAGTAGGGGAGCTGCGGTGAGTCGCTACAATCATAATTCGTCTATCATGGTAGCTGTCGGAGACTAACGGGACCTACTATCCAGCACGAAAGGACACTGGGTGCCGAATATGAGAACTGTGCCCGAGTCTGACGGGAGCAGTCGTATTTCGAGATCCGATGCAAGTGCTCAGGACTACGCCTGGCTACTGGACGAGTCACCTTGAATCGGTGGGTAGATCAGATCATAATTAAGGACTGTTACAGGTAATGTCGCTAATACACCTTTGTCATTCTTTAATCGCTCGACCTTGTGCCATCTGTCATAACTGACTGCGTGAAGAATGAATTGGACATAGCCTTTGGTGCCTTGATGAGCGAAACGCAGTCGAAGTATACAGATTTCGCGATATTACAGCTACAGCAACACCCTCTATGGTAAACAAGGATTATCGAAAGTTCCCTATTCTATTTTTGATTTTCCCTTCGGACTGGCTCTATGTCCGAGAGACATAGACGTCCTTGGGCTGTACACCAGCTTGGCCTTTGCGGGCGTTCGCCTGCGCCCATCTGCGGGACGGAGAGCTAAGTCCAGAGTTCTGCAGACATCAAAAGCCGAAGGGAACGTACTTTTTGATCCTGATGGACTCAATTTGGATGAACCCACTCGTGTCAGTCGGCTCAAAACCGCCAAGCTCGTCCATCGACGACTGCTGAGCGTCATACAGACCCTGCAGTCACAACCGCCCCATCAACACGCGTCCAACTTGACGAAATTGCAATACTCACCTCATCAGACGACCGGCCTTCAACGACAACGTTGCCCTTGTACAGCTTCAGCCTCACAACCCCGTTCACAGTGCGCTGGCTCGCCGGAATCGCGCTGCGCACAAACTCGCTCTCGGGCGTGAAAAAGTGGCCGTTATACAGAATTCGGCTCAGCTCTACTGTGACAAACTGGTCCCGCAGCGCGCGCACGTTCCGGTCGAGCGTGAGGCCCTCCAGATCGACGTGCGCGGCACGCAGGACCGTCGCTCCGGGGGACTCGTAGCACCCGCGGCTCTTGACGCCGATGAACCGGTTCTCGACTATGTCGATGCGCCCCACGCCGTGCTTCCGTGCGACGCGGTTCAGCTCGAGGAACATGTCCACCGCGTCCGTCACCGCCTTCCCGTCCGCCAGCGTGACCTTCACCGGGAGCCCGGCCTTGAACTCGATGGACAACCGCTCGGGCGCGTCGGGCGCGTCCTCGGGCGCAACCGTGAGCTTCCACATGTCCGCGGGCGGCGTGGTGTCGGGTTCTTCGAGGATGCCGGCCTCGTACGAGATGTGGAAGAGGTTCTCGTCCGTGGACCACGGCTTCGCGGCGGTTTGCTGCACCGGGATGGATTTTTCGGCGGCGAAGGCGAGGAGGGCTTGCCGTCCCGCGAAGCGGGTGTAAAATTCTGAGTGGGGTGTGGTAAGGAGTGAGATGAGGAGGAAAGGGGAGATAAGTACCGGGGATGCGCCAGGGCGCGATGACTTTGATGTCGGGCTTGAGGCCGTAGAACGCGAGCTCGAAGCGCACCTGGTCGTTGCCCTTGCCGGTACACCCGTGGGATACGAAGCTTTGATATAACGCATTAGACAGGCACGGGATAGATGATGCGGGAGCTGCACACTTACTCGCAGCCCTCCCTCTCCGCGACGGCTATCATGCCACGAGCGATAACTGGACGTGCGAGCGAGGTCCCGAGGAGATATACGTTCTAGAATGGCGGTGGTTCGTCAAGCGAGCGAGGGGAAAATGTGGGGCAGACACACTTCGTAGATACAGTTTGCTTGGATGGCGGGGTAGATCAGCTCCTCGACAAACTCGCGTCGGAGGTCCTATAGCACCGTTCCGTGAGATACCCTTCTCCTCGCTGCACCAACTCCAACATCCCTACCTCCAAGATGAACTTCTCAGCGCCGACCTTCAGCGCCTTCGCCCGTGCGGCCTCAAAGTCCTACATAAAATACTCGAGATTAACTGGATATACATACCACGGAAGTCACAGTCGCCGACGCACCTCCTCCTGCCCAACGTCCGCCATGAACGCGACGGTCTCGTATCCCTGCTCAATCAACCATGCGAGGATACACGACGTATCTGTACATATTTCCCTTTACTCAGTCTATAACGAGCATGCGAAAGTAAGCTAGTGCGTACCGAGACCGCCAGAGTATGCCAGGAGAACGCGGCCTTTTGAACTGGGCATCTTGTTGAACTTCAATAAAGGCGCGTAGTCGGGAGTGTCAGTGAAGGAGGAGGAGGAGGTCGAGTCAGAAAGAAAGTAAACTTTTTGAAGGCCCTGTTTGATATATAACTTTAATTATGGCCTCGCCCTATTCGGATGGATTTACTCGGCCGATCGATCACTCATACGTAAAATGCCACAGCTGGGCAAGAAATATAAACGTGTGGCACGTCCAGATTGTACAAGAAATTGGTGGGGACTAATGGAACTGCAGTCGCGTTTATAATCGAGCAGAAATACTTAAGCTATCTCCAGCAACATGATGTACTCGTGTAGTGAGACTAGAGCACTTGAATATGCCCAGACCGCGTCCCGAGCACAATCCTGCCCGTCACCTCCGAAAACGCACAATGCGTCAGATCATCTGCTCCCGAAATCAGTTCCTAATGTCCGCAAACAAGTCGAATCTGCAACGTACCTCTTAGATCATAGGACCCAATCTCGTACACCGCTCTCCCATCTATCTCCGCCTCTCCCTCGTCCGCAGTCGCAGAGAACACCATCACGCTCCTCTTCGTGCTCCCCCTCGTGCGCTCAATCCACATGCCGCGCTTCCCCTCCGGGCCCAGACAGCACGCGCTCACAAACCCGCGGCCCGTATTTCTGCCTGCAATTTCTGCAGCCAGCGCGGACACGGAAGGCGATCGCACGAGGGACGTCATCGCGTGCACGCCTGCGAGGGACACCGCGAGCCGGGGCGCGCTGGGGTCTGGGAGGGCGACGCGGTAGTGGAAGAGCCCGCGGAGGACGTCGTAGGCTAGGAAGGAGGCAGTCCAGGAGGGCGAGGGCGAGGGATGTGGGTGCGAGATGGAGACGCCGCGGAAGGTCGTGTTGGGGAAGGTGCGGGAGGTGGCAGGGCGCGGGGCGGTAGAGGCGGAGGAGGAGAGAGGGAGCGGAGGGAGAGCGTACAGCTCGACGGAGCGCGTCTTGATGCAAAGGACGTGCCGCCCGCAGAACCGCACGCCGACGATGCCGTTCCACTGCGCGCATATGTCAGTCCGCTACCTTTGAATGTTGAACGTTGAACAGCGGCTCACCAGTTCGTCTAGGTCGTCAGATTGGGTGGATATGGAGACGCATTCCTGGGTGTGCCAGTCCACCACGTCGATGTAGCAGGACCGGGAGAACGCGACGAGATGTAAGGAGGGGTTGATGGCACGCGTGATTTGGGCGGAGGAGCTCTGGAGGGTGGCGACCTCCTGGTAGTCGTAGTCGGGGTATCCGACGCCCGGGGTGAAGGGTATCCGGGTGATGCATGTCGTGGAAGGGCTGGATGCTCTAAGTTGGCTGCAAATCTGATATAGCATGTAGAGAGATGCTCACCCCTCCGTGCGGGTAGTCGCTACGATAATACCCTCGTTCTCAGCATCCAAGCAGGCGACCGCGGACGTCCACGGTCTGTTCCCCCGCAACTTCACGCACGCTCTACACGACCCGGACGACTCCACCTCGCGCTCAGGCTCATCCTCCAGATCCCACAGCGCGACTACACCCTCGGAGTACACGCACAAAAGCCATCGGTCGAGGAAGACCTCCAGCGCAAGTATGAAGCTACCGAAGTGCGGCGAAAATGTCTTTAGGATAGCAGGCCGCGGGAGCCGCCATGTCTGGTCGGTGTGGTGGGCTGTGGTGGCGATGGATTCCAGGTGCGCGGAGGTGAGGGAGGTGAGAGAGTCGTGTGCGCGTGCGCCTGGGGGGAGCGGGAGTGAGAGCTGCTGTCGCCGGATGAGGTCGAACCAGAGGGATTTTTCGTGGGTGAGAGACGAGAGGATTCGGCAGGTCTGCGAGAGTTTTAGTAAGTAATTTGTAGTACTGGAGATTGGTACTGGGAGGGTGCGGGTGCGATGTAGAGGTGCAATTGCGAGCTGAAGGGTACATATATGCGGCAGATTTGTGGCATGTATGTCATACTACACTCACCCAACGGTTAGGGTCAGGATTGAATGCGAGTCTATCAATGTCCAGGAGGCACCGCTGATTGCTTTAGGATTCGGGCTACATTCAGAGGTTGCGGTCGGTTTACTGCTCGCCGTAACTCTTGCTCCATTCCACCCTTCAGCTCCAGTCGCACCCTATAGCTCTGCATAATCCACGATCACATCGCGCACCCTCACACATTTCCTAGATAAATCAGCACTGGCCTTTCTAAGCGCGAGGACGTCTGGGACGTCGAGGAATGCAGCAATTTGGTAGAAGACCTCGCTAGGGACCGTCAGCAGGCCTGCGAAGACCTTGTCTTCTGCCACCATTGGTCGTATTCCGCAGGAGGGATCAGAGTTGTATCGGAAGCAGTACTTTGTGATGATGGGAGCGCAGACGAGAGGAGCATTGCCAGCCGCGGTTCATTGCCGCGGCGTGCCCTACGCTTCTCGATATTGATTCGGTCTCTCGCAGATGACCATCGCGGTCCAGTACAAAATCACATCATTCGAAGGATTTGTGGATAGATATGCTAGTACATATAGTGCTAGAGCGCTGATGGTAAGCGTTCTTTCTACCGATATATATCACCTCAATAAGTTCACGCCTTCCTTCATCTCCAGAGCACAAAGATGATGATATCCAGCGGACCGCAATAATGAGACCGCTCCTTCCTAGCGGCCCGTACCATGCTCACATTGCTTCTGATACCATGTCTGTGACCTCCAGGCCCGAGATAGCTCTGGTATGATACGGCCTCGTGCCCAGAGAACTCCGTGCCCACAATGCGCCGCTCTTCTATCTGCTGCAGCGATACAGAAATGTATATATACACAACATCTCGAGCCTGAACCAGGAGTGTAAGGAAATACCAGTCCGGATGGCTCGCCTAGTCACCTTGGCTCTTCTAGCTGGCTCGGCCAGCGTGTACGCTCAGAGCGGACGTGAGTAATGTGCTTGGCGTTGTGATCTCCTCCAGCTGATGGCGTGGTATTAGTTGCGCCCAAGAAGTACGAATACCTTCCGCTCGGTGCTGTCAAGGCATCAGGGTGGCTGTATGACCAGGTGCGCTGTTTATGTTGCCTGATGCAGCCGGGCTCGAGGCTGATCGAGACAACAGTTGAGCGTACAGACGAACGGTTTGGCAGGCCACGAGCATGAATTTTATGACTAGTGCGTCCGGTTTAGCGTGCAGGATGTTGCACTGATCGCCTCACGGCTGTACATAGCGTGGCGCAGAGCGACTGGATCGGCGGAGATTCAGACTACTCTGATCTGGAAGAAGGTGCCAATTTTATGCTTGAGAACTGACCTCCAAGTACTAAACACTTGCAATAGCGGGCGTTTATTGGTTTGTACGTACCTCCAAATTCATCCCAGGGCCTCCAACTGACATCGTCGCGTGGGAACGCAGAATGGGATGGTCGTCCACGGCGTACTTACCAACGACGCCACCATCCAATCCCAAACCCAAGAATTCCTCGACTACGTACTCGACCACCAAGACGCCACCGGGTGGTTTGGCCCCGAAGTCAACACCACCAAGCCGCGCTATCTCTGGGCCAGGTCTGCCTCTCTCCCCTCCACTCCTTCCACCCCGCCCTGACTAATACCACGACCGTCTGAAGGTACCCATTCATGTTTGGAGCAATCAACATGGCCGAGTACGATCCCTCGCAGACAACTAAAATTGTCAGTGGGATGCACAAATTCGTGCAGCTGGCGAACACGATGCTGAAGAACGGCGAGGGCCTGGGCGACGGCGGCTGGGCGAAGACGCGGTGGGAGGACTTTGTGATGGCGCTGCAATGGCTGTACGACTACCACCCCGAAGGCAACGAGGATGTGCTGCTTGAGACTATGAAGTTATTGAAGTGGACTGGAGATCCGTGGGAGGATGTGTTTTCGGCTGAGGTGGGTGTGCGCTGTTCCTGTTTGAGGGAGGAGAGTTGATTTGTTGCGGGGGCGTAGTACTTCCCGAAAGAGGCTACGGAGAACTTGGAGAACCCATTCGACGTGCTGACGTGGCATGGGGTTAATATGGCGGAGGGGCTTAAGGCGCTCCCTGCTACATATCGCTTTACGCACAACCAGTCAGGTACGTCTCGTTCGGGAAGTGGTGAGATGGATGGGTATAGATTAATGAGTGCTGTAGACTTGGATAGGGCCAGTGAAGGCTGGGATTTGCTGTTCCAGTATCACGGGAGGCCGTCTGGCATCTATGCTGCGGACGAGTATCTCGCCGGGCTGGAAGCTGTCAGAGGGTGCGTGGCGCACCTTAACTATGGAGTCAGCGATGGCTAAAATATGATCTGTATCATGCGCTGCAGTACCGAGCTGTGTCTCGTCGTGGTACACTTCTTACCTTCTGCGTCGCGAGATAATCTGCTGATGCGAGCTTTCGCCATAGGAAACGATGTTTTCGTGAGTACTAGACGTCTACTGCACTAGCGAGGAGCTTACCACCAAACCTAGGGGATCGTACCTGTACCAGGTCATCGGCGACCCGAAATACGCAGATAGAGTACGTAGTGCATTTGTTATACCAAGGCGCCCTGCTCATGGGACCTCTTGAAGGTCGAGAGGATCACCTACAACGCTCTTCCAGCGACTTTGACGGGGGATATGTGGTCACGACAGTATTTACAGCAGCAAAACCAGATCGCGGCGAAGAACATGACGCCGTGAGTATCCTTCCTCTTCCAGGTGCGACGATAGCCTGAGTAATCGACTAGGAACCCTTTCCCCAATGACGGGTACGCGCTCTCCATTCTCCGCGCGATTATTGATTTGAGGATCGAATTGTAGACCTTACTCGAACGTGTTCGGTCTCGAGCCTAACTACCCGTGAGAGACGATGCAAGTTGCACTCCATTAATAGGCGTTTGACGAAGACGTATATCAGGTGCTGTACGGTGAATCATCCTCAAGGCTGGCCCAAGTTCGTTGCCAACGCCTTCGTGACAACCCCGGACAAACAGTCCCTCGTGCACGTGTACCTCGGGCCCTTCAGCACCAACACTACTCTCGCAAACGGTATCCTTTGTCCCGTTCATATCCAGCTTATCCGAGTGCTAACGAAGCGAACAGACAATGCGGTGACTGTCAACGTCGATACTTTGTATCCCTTCGGTGACAGTTTGACTACAACTGTCACTGCGACGAAGCCGTTCTCGTACTATGTAAGGATCCCGAGCTGGGTGACGAACGGCACGATTGCGGTGGACGGCGGGGAGGCTCAGAATGTGGCGCCTGAGAACGGGCTCCACGCTGTACAAGTCGAGGCAGGGACTACCAAGTTTACTTTGGAGCTGCCTGCGGATATCACCACCGGTCAGCTGAGGCTGCATCTCCTTACGAGTGGACGCAAATCTGACTGGACGATTTATGCTTTCAATCAGAATCTCGCCCGCATGGCTCAATCGCCGTCCACCGCGGGCCTCTCCATTACGCCTTCGACATCTCGAGGAACAGCACCGTCCTGACGCGCAACGCGCAGCAGCCTCTCGCTGCCGACATAGAGTTCGACGCGACGGAGCCGTGGCAGTATGCCATCGATCCGAAGACGCTGGTCTTCAACAGTAACCCGCCTGCGTCCGGCAGCTTGCCCTCGCCGATCTTTGACTCTGGGCTGCCGCCGTTTTCGATCAGTGCCATGGCGTGCGCGGTTGAGTGGGGTGTTGGGGGAGATATGTTCGCTTCGAGTCCGCCGGAGAATCCGGCGTGTACGGGCGCGGTTAGGAATGTTACGTTGTGGCCTTATGGGGTGAGTACGCGCTTTTGGGGTGTGAGGAAGGGGCTGATGGATGTTGCAGAGTACGAAGTTGAGGATTGGGGAGTTCCCGGTTGTTGACCTCTCCAGTTCTTAGGCGGCGTTTGCTTCGAGCTTGGTCAGTATATGCGGGGACATAGGCGTCAGTTGGTTCCAGCTTTGGAATGAGTATGGTTGGTCGTCATATAAGCTCATGTGGTTCCGCCTTCAGGGCTGTGCTCAGTGGCATGTACAGATACTTACAAATATTGTACTCTTTGTTCCTCACACGAATCCGTTCCCGACGAATCCTTGACAGCTGCAGGTATGCTGTATGCAGTCGCTTCTTAATCTTAATCCCGCCTTTACGAACACAGTCTGGGGAGAGGATGCTATCAAATGATTTGAGTTCTTTTGATCCACACCTTGTCTGACAGCTCCTGCCAGTGTTCTGCTAGTGCTCTCATACGCATGAGATACTTCGTCACGTTCTCCCTTACGATAACGACTCTATTCTGCTTTAATGATGCTATATCGCGCACTCTGGCAACTGAGGCTCTCCGTCGTCGGCGAAAGGCACGAAGCTCTGGAGATATCATCTCTAAAGGAGTTCCGCGCCTTCGGGTCAATAGCATGGGCGCATGGTTTGTTGAGCTCCTACATAGGCGGTCTTTTTGCCCGAAGTCTGGGATATGGTCAGTCAGACTCAGTCTACATCATGCCACGCGAACACTCAAGCGGTAGGAAAGGTCGCAGGTGAGACCGTGTACGTGTGTGCGCATATATAGAATTAATAAAGCGACCTACGGAGGCCGGTTGCATCTTAGGAAGATCACTGCAGCCGCCCATACTTTCCCTTACTTTCCCCATCAAATGTCGCAACGGCCGAAACATTGCCATCACTTTTTGGAGCAATGGGCGGAATATTCGTAGCCAGTTGGGGAGAGGCTGAGTGCGGTTGCCGGTCGTCGCGACTCTGATGTCAGCCACCCCCACTCACAGTTGCCATGCCCTCGTATGCTCAATCCCCGATAAGTCGTCTGCCAGCCGTCAGAATCACAAAGCTGTGCGAAAAGAAGCAAGAGCACCGGGTGGCTTCCACCCTTCTTCTCCGCTGCGGTAAATATAAGATACTTCTTATGAATCTCCGGATGATCCTGCAGTCTCAGCACCCACTCCTCTCTGACGATGTTGCGGACTCTCGTACTCGCCCTCGCTGCGGCGAGCGTTTGGGCCAAGCCCCTCCTTGAGAAGCGGTGGGACGACCTGGAGGTGAAGCATGCCTGGGTGGAGACGCCGAGAGGGTGGACGTACCAGCAGCCTGCGCCCAAGGATAGTAGGATGGAGATGAGGATTGGACTGAAGCAGGACAAGATTGATCAGCTTATTACGTCGCTGTACGAGGTTAGCGATCCCGACCACGAACGGTACGGCCAGCACTTGTCCAAGGAGCAAGTCGAGGAGCTCGTGAAGCCGCACCCGGATTCTGTCGATGTTGTGGAAGAATGGCTTGAGCATCATGGCGTGCAAGTTGCGGATACCCACCGTTCTGCGGGAGGTGATTGGATCAAGTTGATTGTCACCGTCGACCAGGCTGAGCGTATGCTGGGTGAGTCTTTCGCATCTTACACAAAATCTTGCGCTGACGTACAAGGTTAGGCACAAAATACAATGTCTACCAGCACGATGGTACCTATGACACCGTGGTCCGAACCTTGAGCTACAGCCTCCCTTCCGTGCTGCACGAGCACATCCAAGTTATCACTCCCACAACCTACTTCGGCACCATTAAGAGCATGAAGGCCACAAGCTTTCGCGAGACGGACCTCCCTACTGTGGACGCTGATGACTTCCAGAACGAGCTCGGCTCGTTGGCTACCGTTCCTTCGAGTTGTGGTTCCACTATCACGCCATCGTGTCTTCGTACTTTGTACAACACGTCGTCGTACACTCCCCAGGCTACCTCGACGAACAAGCTTGGTGTTTCAGGTTACCTGAATGAGTACGCTACGCACTCGGATCTTAGGGTAGGCGACGACCATGCCTGGCCATGCGATCGCATTTGCTGACCTATCCGTGCAGACATTCTTGCAGAGGTTCAGGTCCGACGCCTCGAGCGCCAACTTTAGCGTTCTGCAGATCAACGGCGGGGGCGACGACCAGTCCGACCCTGGCACTGAGGTGAGTGCTCCTTCCCGTTGCTCTGGCCCGATACCGACCTACGTGGGCATTTTAGGCCAACCTTGATATACAATACACGGAGGCCATCAGCTACCCTACCCCCAACATCTATTACAGGTATGTAGAAAGATACTCGTCGGCTCTCGGAACGACCTCTCACTGTTCGCAGCACGGGCGGCTCCCCTCCCTTCAACTCCGACTCTCAGACGACGTCCAATACCAACGAGCCATATCTCAACTGGCTGAACTATATCTTGAATCAGACTTCTATTCCCCAGACCTTCACGACGTCCTACGGTGATGACGAACAGACGGTACATCCATTTTTCCGTATCCGTGTAGTTGGGAAGCAGCTAACCTTAACACAACCTTCGCGCATGATTTCAGGTACCCCTTGATTATGCGACTAGCGTGTGCAACCTGTTTGCGCAGCTTGGGGCGCGTGGGAGCTCTATCCTCTTCTCGTCAGGGGATTTCGGCGTTGGCGGCGGCGAGTGCACGACCAACGACGGAACGAACACGGTCAAGTTCCAGCCTATCTTCCCTGCGAGCTGTGAGTTTTGATCACCGTGACACTTGATTCATTACATGGCTGATCCTATGTTGATGGGGCACAGGCCCTTACGTCACCTCTGTCGGGGGAACGTACAAGGTGAACCCTGAGGTCGCGGTAGACTTCTCGAGCGGAGGGTTCTCGAACTACTTCGCGCAGCCCACCTACCAGGCTAGCGCGGTGTCAGGGTTCTTGAGCTCGCTGGGCAGTAGTTATAGCGGGCTGTACAAGTATGTCCTGTTTTTTTTTCGCAGTGCGGTACACGGCTGATGCGTGTTCGTATGTTACTCAAGCTCGAGTGGACGCGGGTTCCCAGATGTAGCTGCGCAAGGGCGGAATTTCCAAATCGTGGTGGACGGCTCGACCGGTGGCGTCTCCGGCACCAGCGCTAGCTCACCGGTGGGTGTTAGGGTATCATAATATCATGAATGCCATCGCTGACAGAATGTCTTGACTCGCCATCGGTATCTCATAATAACAGACATTTGCCGGTATCATCGCGCTCTTGAACGACTACCGGATTGCAAGCGGAAAAGCGCCGCTTGGATTCCTCAACCCATGGCTGTACTCTACAGGTGTCAATGGCCTGAACGATATTACGTCCGGATCTAACCCTGGGTGTAACACCAACGGATTTGATGCGACGACGGGATGGGACCCTGTACGTTTCTTGTTGCCGTACCTTAGTGTGGTGGGTAGTAGAACTGACGTTTGTGCGAACAGGTGACTGGACTTGGGACCCCGGACTTTGGAAAGTTGCAGGCTCTTGTTTGAGTATAAACGTGTGATGTGTGATTTTGCGTAGTATCTATTATATGTTTGGGCAATGACAATGTTTTACTTTGTTTCGTCCGGGTGTGCCTCCTGTTAAGGTTGTCTCTTCGTGGTGCCCCTCCGTTGCGCGCCCTTCATCCGCATCATGTTCCGCACGACCCAGCCGAAATCGCGAAGTCCTGGGTTTGCGTTGCACTAAAATGCGCGTCTTCGACAATAGTACAGCACCCTGTAGCTGTGACATGGTATCATGGTCTTTATTGTGGACGCAACGTCGAACCATGATACATCGTACGGCATGAGACGCCAGAATATTGGTGACTTCCGCGCACACGCACTACAGAGTAGGAATTAATAGGAAGATACCACCCGCTTTATGTTACCAATGACTACGGCCGGCTTTAATGAAAGCTCGCGAGCTGCTTAACTACGCACGTGCCGCACACCATCAACAAGCACTGTGGGAAATGGCGCATGACGCGCTCGGTGGCGTCTGATGGTCGTTCGTCACTGTTCCGTCACGTCTATGTTCCTCTTTCGCCGCTAACACCTTTGTCGCTGGTCGAAATCGCAGTAAATATTCGCCTTCGGTAATGGTGGTATCCCGCAAAACACCAGTAGCGCCGCCACCGCTGTCAGCGTCTCGCACGAACTCGAGCTCCTCGCAAATAATGCCGAGGGCAGGAAAGGGCAAGCCAGCCGGGAATGGTTCGGGGGCGGTGGACTCGACGGGCTCGTCGATTGTGCCCGAGCCAGTAGGGCTGAAAGCCTTGGTGAGTTTCTCATTTGCTTGCTACTGCCACCTTGCAATTGGAGTCGCGTGACAATCGGGGGAGAGGTGGAGGACGTCTGGAGACTGCCCATCAACTCCGTACCCCACAACTGTCACGGCTTCAGAACAATTGTTGAGTCCGAATTACGGACAGTAACAGTTTATCTGTCTTCCTCCGATACTTCACAAGGACATCGTTCCTGTCAACAGAGCCGCTGACGTTCTCGCTAATTTAGGATAATGCGGACAACAAAACCCAGAAAGCAAAAGGTAAATCAAAAGACAAGAAAGCTGCCAAAGTATGCCACAGTGCTATCCCTGCAGGCGTTATGTCCTGACTCCCGACCGTTATATAGAAACAGCGCAAAGCCCGGACCACTTTCCTTGGTCTCATCCGAGATATTCTCTTCTCCGCCCTTCTAATTTATTCTCTTTTTGTATGCTCCCCTAACCAACCCATTACGCCCGACTCCCATCCAATTTGCCGCGCACTATCCACGACACAGCACCGGCTCGTCGAACCCTACATCCTTACACCGCTCCGGCCAGCACTGGAACACCCGGCCATTGCCCCATACGTCAAGAAGGTTGAGCCCTACCGCCAAAAAGTGATCACCACCGGCGAAGTAGTGATCAACCAGACGCGTACCCAGTGGATTCGTTATGTTATCCCCCAATGGAACAAGCGAGTCGTGCCACAGTGGAACGAGCGCGTCGTCCCGGAACTGCAAAAGCTCGAGGCAAAAGTCGAACCATACCGGGCGCAGGTCGAGCGGGAGTACCACCGCGCCGTCGCGCCTCGTGTCCGTCTCGTCCAGTACAACCTGGAGCGCTGGTACCAGACGTCCCAACCCTACATTAACCTCGCCGCACAGAAGGCACAGACCGGCTACCAGACTGCAAAACCCTACGCTATCCCTGTGTTGCAACAGTTCCAGCAGCTGATGCTGCAGCTTTACGCTTTGTTCCAGGAGCAGCGGAGGAAATTCGTGGATCCCCATCTCGTTACTATGTGGGAGAAGGTCACAGAGCTTAGCAGCGGCCAGGCTCAGCAGGTCAAGACGCAAGTGTACTCGGCGGTGTCGGGTGCCAAGGAGCTCAAGTCTTCGTTGACTTCTGAAGCTGCGTCGAGTGCTTCTAGCGCATCTGCGACCGTGTCCTCGGCATCTGTATCTGCGCAAAGCATTGTCTCGTCTGTAGTTGCTCCTGAGGCGACTGCAGCCAAAGTCGCTACCCCATTGGCTTCTGTACCTGCTTCAGTAGTTGAAGCAGAAGTACCTGCGACCATTTCTTCGGCGACATCAGCTTGGTCGGATGCTTCTGAATCTGCCACCGAGACCTTATCCTCAGCGTCGTCAGTTATCTCTAGTCAGGCAAAGGGCGTAAGCTCCAGCGTTTCCTCGGTATCTTCTATTGTCTCTGAGCATGGGAAGGATGCGAGTTCAAGCGTCTCCTCGGCATCGTCAGTTGTCTCGACACACGCGCAGGATGCAAGCTCGAGCGTCTCATCCTTTCTGAATGAAGCTACATCCACTGTTGAGTCTGTAGTTGCTGAAGTTACTGGACCCTCCTCGTCCTCCTCGGTCGTGCCTCCGCAGCCAACATCTGCACCAGGAGGAGAGGATCTCGACCTGAACGAGTTCATCGAGATCCTCGGCGATATCGATGCGGAGGAAGTGGAATCTGCGCCGGAAGAGACCGAATCGGAGGACATCTTCGCTTCGCCCACGCCCTCGGAGACCGCGGAGGATAAAGAGAAGAAGCGCGCTGCTGTGGCGGAAAAGCGGAAGGATATTATGGCGCGGCACGCGAAGTGGGAGCAGGAGCTGGAGGGGTTGATCAAGGAAAAGAGGAAGGCGTTGAGGAAGGCACTGGTGGCAGTCAGGAAGACTGCAGTTGGGGAGCTGAAGGAGAGTAAGGAGATTAATGGAGAGGTGGAAGCGCTTGTGGCGGAGGCGGAGAAGTTCTTGAAGGGCGCCGATGGGTATTTGAAAACGTTGAAGAAGGAGGAGAGGAGTGTGCAGGATAAGGAGAGGTTGTGGGGGAAGGTTTTGGACCGCGTTGAGAAGAAATTTGAGGAGAGGATCGAGAAGTTGTCCAGCCTTGTGAATGAATGGCATGGGACCGTTCAATACCGTGAGCTGCAAGAGGTGAGTATGATTACTACGTAAGGCTGAGTTTCCCGTTGAGCTATTTTTGATTTGCTTTCGTAGGTGAATGATGTGGCTGAAGCTGTGAAAGATTTTGCCGAAAGTGCGCAGGCCAATATCGGGATGGATTACGCCTGGTTGGACGATGTTGATTACCACGATTGGGTCCGCTATCACGACCTTGTCCGCGGTAAGCAGACTTGCTCTGGGTCAGGGAATCACTATTCGGAATATGCTGACATGTCTCTGCGGTAGCGAGCGAGAACTTTACGGAACAGGCCTATATGATCCAGAACGGCTCGCATCCCTCCCCGCCGGTCAACCCCGTCTCGGCAGCGTTGAATGACTTGGAGGCGGAGATCAAGGACATTGTCACTGGCTTCCAAACGCGGCTGCGCGGTCTCAAGCGGTCGGGCGCGCGCGCGTTTGGCGGTGAAAGTGATGGAGCGGATGCCGATGCGCCCACAACGCCGCAGTCGCCGACTGAGGGGGCTTCCATTCTCCCGGTGCCCGACGCTGAGAAGAAAGGTGCAGCAATAGCTGATGGCGTCCCACCGGTCCCAGTGATCGGCCGGAGTAAAGGAGAGGTACTGGAGGCTCTGGGTCGCGTTGAGGCGCAAGAACAGACACAGCCCGACGTTCCCGGTGTATCTGATTCGCAGGAGACAACACCGGAAGAAGTGGTTGAACAACTGGTTCAAGATGTAGAAGCGTCGGAGTCGCCCGCCGTCACGATGGGTCATGGGGAACTATGAGAACGGGTACCTATGTTTGCGTTCTTGGTACCGCTCTTCTGGGGCTGTATATCATCTCACAATAGGATAGTTCATGGAACGCGTAGAGGAGCCACCTTATCATCTAATCTCGCACTGTATTCCTTACTTTTTTGCTTATGAATACCGTCTGCCGGCATTTTAGGCGCACAGAGGTTTACACATCTGCGGGATGACGGACTTAACTGTGAGATGATTCGCAGGGTTGTCAAGCTCCATCTATAGTGATTCTCAGGCCACAGCCGTCGCTAGCAATAATCTTGCGCGCCAGGACAAATAATCGGCATTGTACGCACCTTGATTCTGTAATCTTGAGATATGTCCGGGAACCAATGATATAATTCACACTGCAGTACCGAGCAAGGATATTTCACGCGATCATCCTTGAGAGACGTCATTCGTACCCGGAGATCCCTCCTGGTTACACCAGTAGTGCGCGGCCCATGTGATACGGGAGTAGGTTGCTGTTAATAGCGAGGTCCTTGTACGCACCGAGATTGAGTTTTGGGTGAAGGACAGACAAATCAAGAAGCAGGAAAAAAGATCCTCCTTGTTGACAACGAGAACCAGGAGAGAGAGCGAAAAGAAAGAAGAGACTGGAAACTCCAAATAAGGCTGTCTCACGCGGGACCCTTCCAACGCAGGTTGGCCTCGTAAAAATTGAGCAGCTGGGAGGGTATCAGCAATGGGCGCGCAGTGCGACAATAGCAAAGAATAGAGCACGCACTCCCTGTGGGAACCGCTCTTTGCAAATCTTGGAGTCTTCCTTGACCTGTTTGCCATCCGTTCTTGAAGGGGAAAAGGTTCGGAAGCAATTCGAGACACCGAGGAGCTGTAGAACTTACGTCGTGAAATATATGATGAGTCTGTCGTCCGGCGTCCGCTCGACAGTGTCAACTCTCGCGATCAGGCTTTCCCAATTCTTCTTATTGTAATACCGGCTCATGTTCCCGCGCCCGTCGTCCTCTTCTTCGTCCATGGAATCGTCTTCCTCGCCGGCGGAAACAGAGCGGGCTGGCGCCTTCTTCCTTGTCTGAGTCTGCTTGACGGGAGTGGCGGTCTTTGTTGTAGATGCTCGCGATGTGCGCGCGGTCTTCCTCGGCGCTTCCTCTTCCACGTCCATCTCATCGTCCGATTGAACTTTCGTCCCTCGCCGGCGCCTCTTCACGGCAGAAGAATGGTCTTCACCGGGTGTCTCGCCTCTCGCGCCTTTGGTCGCCTTTAACGCGGGCCTGCCCTTCGTGTCCGATTTTCTACCGCCCTTCGTCTCCTTCTTTACTTTGTCCCAGTAGGCGTCTATAGCCTCGGTTGCATTTCTGTTGAGGATCATTCGCGAACTGAAGCAGGAGATCATCTCTTAGGATAAGGCGTACTGTGCGTCGGCCTCCATGACCCAGCTGTTTTCAGTCTCTTCATAACCCTTCCACTTTACCAGATATCCTATCTTTCCCTAATAATACGCGTAATTTGTCGCGTTAACGCAGGCTTCATTGCATGCATGCAGTATAAACTCACATCGTTGAAATGCCCATACTGGTGGGTAATGATTTCTTCTATCTCGTACTCCTCCTCCTCTCCGTCATCACCGTCCTCGACGTCCTCTACTTCCTCCTCGGGATCCGGACGCGCCTTGGGCATGTTCCACAGGCCAGAGAGTAAGGTAGCGCGTTTTCGGCAACGCGGAGGACGACTGATCTCGCCGTGGGAATAGCAGTCCGCGTCCTGTCCAACTCCGACCTATTCCATCTCCGTGTGGCTGCGACTGTTGCAACGAACGGAACATTCACATTCACATCTGACTCTGCTCACAGAAACATGACGTGTGTCGAAGGGATTGATATTGCCAAGGAGTCATCGGATGAAACTGGCGGGTGCTTGGCCGGCACAGGTATAATACGGATAGCATCGACAAACAGCAGCAATTCAAGTCAGTACAGCGGTAATAAGATATGCTACATCACTCCCGGTTTCGACGCCGAGAAGGGCTGGCGCTACGACCACGCCGACCTCTTCCGCCCTTGGGACCTGAAGGCGGTGGCCGCACGAACGCGTAATCGCACTGCACCGTCTGCTCTAGGAGAGTACTTCCGGAGGCACCGTCAATAGCGGCTTGCGCCTCGGCCATGGTTTCATATTCCACGAGCGCATAGCCCTGCAAAGCTGATGAATGATTAGATGAAGATAGAATACCTGCCTGCGCACCTTGACATAGCCAGTCCTCCGATCCAGGTTGAGGTGGAGATTTTTAATTTCGCCGTACTCGGCGAACTTGTCCATCACATCCTCCTCAGTGGCCTCTTCATGGACACCGGTCACGAGGACAATCCATCCTTCTACCGCTGTCGAGGACGCGAATAGGAGGTGAAAGGTCCGATACGATCACGACAGTTTAAAACTCACATCTTGCCGCTCTTGTTTCCGAATCTTTCGCAGATTCAACCCGGTCGTATGTGGGTTCAGGCCCTGCCGTCGTTTCATTGCCGCCACCTTGCGCAGTCAAGCATCAGATCTACGGACGCTGGAAGCGTAGCAAGGATTTAGAACTGACCAGACGCGTTTTGGAAGCCTCTACCCTTCCGCTTGACAACACCACCGCCCTCCCCGACTGCAACGCAGCATATATATCCTTAATACACTGCAATGAAGCATCTGAAACGCACTCACCGTCATCAATGTTCATTTCCTCATCAGACATAGTTGGAAGCAGGTTGTCTGAGGCGAAGGCAGGACCGGTACCGCGGCGGTCCACCAGTCCGGCTCAGACGGACCTCACGGCATCTCCCGGGAGACCTTGATTTCCCAACGCTGCAAGGCCGTCGATCGACGTCTAAATGAAAGGCTTCAGCTTCGAAAATTTGGTGCTGCATTCCATCGTCTCCTCGCATCAGTCGATTCAACCCTGCTGGAAAGACAACGACCGCAGAGACTTGTATAGGATCCTCAGGCAGTGATGGCAGCGACTAGGTCCGGCGGCTTTCTCCGTTCGCAGCTCGCAGGAATATCAGCCGGGGCGTTGGATGTCGCACTAAAGGTACAGCTCCTCCTCCCTGGCGATCAGCTGAATACAAACATGCAAATATATGCCGCGAGCTGTGCGGCACTCCCAAGGACTCTGCGGCACTGGTGGGAACTCGCGCTTGACGACGGCACCGCTGTCCGACTCCGTCATAATATCAAGCAGCCTCTCAACACGACATTACATGGAGGCGCTTCGGGCGGCTACCGCGTCCGTCGGCGTGTGACGTCTGGGCGGGATTAGGTTGGGCTTTCCTGATGCGGCGGGACGGACATCTCGTATACATTTTTACGACGGCAGCCCCACGAACGCCTTCCTTACGGTTCCTGGAATTTGGAACATTGACTGCGTTGCTAGTGGGATCTCGGCTACCTCAAGCCCAGATCCCTTTCTCCGATGCGACCGATCTGACTCACCTCCGGTTTGAGGCTCTTTGAGGCCCATTCACACACGGAATGCGAGCATCTTTCGACAAAGCATCTTTTATGGCGCATCATCAACTCGGCGCCAAACCCTGGACGAGCTATTAAAGAGGCGAGAATGCCTGCGACTGTCCTCACCCACCTCACTTCTCGCACGCTACGTCAAAAAGTATAATGAGTACTATCAATCATCAATGTTACGTCTGCTACCAGCCCACTTCCATGTGGTGTGGCCGCTGTGAACGCGCCTACTATTGCTCACCTGAGCATCTGGCTAGCGTACGTCTTGCATATCTTGCTATGCCACATGGTTCTGACCGCAAATCTCTCTTAGGACTGGCCTCGCCACAAGGGAGAGTGCGTGCCCGCACATCGCTCTCAAGAGAGCTATAATACTATCGCAACGCCTCCTTTGTATCAACACCCCCTGCTCTCGGTATCTGCCCTGCTGTTTATGCCCGAAGAAGGTACGTCCTTTTGACATGGTGTATGGTATGTGAGAGTTAATACTTGCTCAGAACGGCCGCGCATTGTCACTGTACAATGCAGGCCGCAACAGGTGCCTTCAAACGGCTCGTGTCCGACGCCGCTCGTGCAAAATTTCTTCCCGGAAGGCCAGGTGAACAATATCGTGTTGACTCAAGGCCTCAACAACGAACCCTTGCGGTTTCCCCTGAACCTCTTCTATTGCCCGCTTTCGCTTTCGCGCGGAGCCCCCATGAACCGCTCAATCTATAGGATCACTTCCGGAGCGGCGACGAAGCCCTGGTGTGGGCCTGTCGTCGTTCTGAAATTTAACGGCTCCCGCCGCCAAGGTTACTCCGACGCTGGCACCAACGATCTTCCTACCCTCTCGGCTTACTTCTTAACTTACAAATAGACTCCAGACCACTTCGCGACTGCGGAGTCCAGATCCCTTGCCATCTCACCGTTAAAATTCTCTTGCGCTTACTATGGTACATAATGCTTTCTATGTTTTCCTTCGCTATCGTCGCTATATTCGTTCCTGGCCGTGCTGCGTAATCCTGATAGACTACCATATCACTATATAATACACGTAGAGAACCGCATCCAGATGTGCTTTGCCCGCAGGTGGTCGCTACAGCTGAAACACTTTGTGCATGTGTATGCAGTATGTCGGGACCGTGAGGAAGCAAAGGAAGGAGAACCTGCGAAGATCAAATACTCGAAGGGGAGAGGCTGTTGCGAGTTCGCACGCAGAATGCGTCGTAGGGTATATGACGTCGCGTTCATTGGCCGCTCGCGGGAATACGCCGCTCTGGTTCTTCCCCGACTGAGTGAACTCTTGTCAACCTGATACGCGGCAGGCACCATATATGAGAGAGCCATATGACGGTCGCGGCCATTGGAAATACTCTGCGAGCATGCGATCCAATCACGGGCTTGTCGCACCAGAAATATATTAGGCTTTCAGAGTTGCATGCGAAGATTCGAATCCGAGGGTCGTGCTGTGCTGTGCAATGGCCGTGGCTGAGATCCTGACGTGGCTTCTTGCCGGAACCGCATGCCACCAACCCACTTGAATGATCCTGCCTTCCGCGAATATACCTTAGGTAAACGAAGCTCTCTTTCAGGTGTTCCGGGCGCAGTTGGTGGTGTGCAAAGCACCATGTTTGCCTCCACAAGCAATATATGCTTAATTTGCCGAACTCCTTTCGCTAGCTGTTGAAAGTTTTAGAGGTTGCTGAAGGGGCCCTTATTTAATGAATGATCCACTCGCACGGAAGCAAATCCGGATATTTTAGCGGCCAATATAGCGGAAGCCGTGGCGCCGCGGCCCGCGATCGTCGGCGAAAAATCGATAACTCCTGGAAATACCACTTATACACTTATCCGACCCTAACCTTAATCTACTTCCCTTTGTCTCTCATCATGGTCACATTTACTTCGTTCCCTCCTCCGCAAACAAGTGCGAGTCATGGCCGCGTCAAACACCACCCGGACGTTGAGGACGACGTTGCCATGGACTTGGACTATGAGGAGCTCAGCGGCAGTGGCTCTCGATTGACGTGTCCAGGGGATTACATCACTTCATCGCAAGCCTTCATGCGGTAAGTCGTATGCGAATAAAATTCCTTTGACCGGTCCATTAATTTGGTACCCCTCCATTGCAGAGGACATGGAACTTATGTGGAGAACGAAGAGGTCATTGCCTCCGTAGCGGGCACCGTCGAACGTGTGAACAAGCTGGTGACCGTGCGCGCCATCCGAACAAGGTCGGTGTAGCGCCTGTCCGGCGTCAAGTTGTAGTCTTCAAACATGACAACGACGAGAGACCAGGTACAACCCAGAAGTCGGCGACCTTGTAGTGGGCCGTATCACGGAAGTCCAGCCAAAGAGGTGGAAGGTCGATGCGAATTCGCGACAGGACGCGGTGCTGATGCTGTCGTCTGTCAACCTTCCAGGCGGTATCCAGGTGAACCGGGCGCCCATGTTGTGTCTCCATTGTGCTGATCTCGGCGTCTTCCTGAAAACCATCGCAGAGAAGGAAGCTGGAGAGTGACGAACTGCAAATGCGCACGTTCTTCGAGGAAGGCGACCTGCTTGTGGCAGAGGTCCAGGCCTTCTTCTCTGACGGTGCCATGTCTCTACATACGCGTTCTCTCAAATACGGTAAAGTACGCCACTACCCCTTTTCTAGTCGCCCTTCTTCGTTATCTCACATGGCACCCTTTCTCTAGCTACGGAATGGCCAGATCGTGACTGTACCGCCTATCCTAGTTAGGCGTCTCAAGTCGCATTTCATTTCCCTCCCATGTGGAGTGGACTTGATCCTCGGGCTGAATGGGTATATCTGGGTGAGTAAACACGTGAAAGAGAATGATCAGGAGGGCGAGGAAGGTTTTGACGCCGAGGCTGTATATTCGAATCAAAACGACGTAAGCGCTGTGTGTGTTTCAATATGGCTGAGTCATTTCCCTAACAAACAACTCAGGATATTGATTATGCCACACGCGTCGCTATCTCTAGGGTGACGAATATTATACGGGTGTTGGCGGCTCACTTCGTGCCGCTCACGGATACAATACTGTTGGAGGCTTATGAGTGGGTAGTGGATCAAGAACTAGGTACAAAGGAGATACTCCTGGACGAGACCGGCGAGCTTTTCGTTGCTGCACTAACTGGTGGTAGAGAATGAATTGTAATGTAGGAATATTTCTCGGGAAACTCAGAATAGCAAGGGTGTGCACGGCGACATAGATAAACTAGCCACGACGACGCGAATCAATTATTGTGCAGCGCGATATGATCTACTCTTCTTCCTCTTCGTAGCTACTTTCGCCTTCCACATTCTGGTCCTCGCCTTCGCTTTCGCCCTCTTCGCCACCAGTTTCATTCTCGTCGTTCTCCTCCTCGTCTTCCTCTTCCTCGTCCACAGTCTGGTCAGGCCCAGGAGGGGGATTCGGCGGCTGCTGTCCACCGGCATTCGTAGGGGTCGCGCCACTCGCCATCTTACGTGCCTGGGCGGCCTTTTCCGCTTCCTCCTTCGCTTCATCGACAGGCAGAAGCTCGCGCAGCGCGAGGTCCTTCCACTGAAGATTGTTATTCTTCCCACCCTTGCCGTACGCGGAGTCTTGGAACAAGGCGCGTGAGTGTGGGTCTCGATACAGCCGCGGGCCAGAGGCGGGGTGTTTCAGGCTGAAGGGGTTGCCGTAAAGATAGGACGGGTGGATTTGGGACGGCAGAGCTGTGGCGGCCGCCACGTTAGTAATCCTTGATGAACTGGAGAGATACTGTATCTTGTGTACATGCCTTCGGATTCTTCAATGTCCGGAGGCCGCATTTCCTTCGGGACTTGTACCTCTGTGGCATGCCACGCGGCGTGAGCTCCTTGTTGGCGGTCGCACTGATCGCGCTTACCCTCTTCTTGTAAATCATCCATAAAATAGTCGTCGGTTTCAATGGTATTGAGAGTCAGGAGATTATATGAAGTCATATGCATATAACAATACGTGAGGTCCTGGAGTGCGATGCGCTCAGTTACAGCAGCAGTGCCTGAGTTCTATACAGCTGGTATGCAGACTGACCGTCATGGTGGCTCAATGCGGAGTAGAAACCGTCAGCCTTGACAGATAGTTGGCGCAAGTTTATTGCCTCGGGTACAGTGCACTTCAATATTAGACGTCAATATTACCTGTGGGCAGCAACACGGTCAGTTGGCACGTTCGCGTCCATAAAGAAGTGGCTAGAGCATAGCCACCAAAGCCCGCGAATGAAAGCCACCGGGAAATGCCGAGCCGAGCTTGCGGTTGGTATGGCGCGCTGCGAGAGGTACTTCATTCTCCTTTCCAACTGTTACCAGTCGACGCGCATGAATTGCAAGAAGTGACGTGAATATGGTAATGCGATTTGAACAGACCAGACCCTGACATTGGCGTCGACAATATTGCAGGAAATAGGCGCAGGATTCTCAATCACTGTTATTTCCCATCCAATATGAGCGACACCGAGTTGAAAACTTACGCGTCGCTGGTCGTACCGACCAGCACTACGCACCCGTCGGCGGACTGCTTGCAATGGAGCGCCGATGGCCAGGCTCTGCTTACGACAAAGAGCGCGCTCTACATTCTGGTATAGCCGCCAGTCCCATTTTTCCGGGCTGTTTCTCACCGAGTTGGCAGACACCCGATGCCGGGATCAATTTCGATTCCTCCTCCGTGATTAGGCCTATCCCAGGAAAGGGCAATAAAGACGGAGACACCAAGTCTCTTGCATGGTTCAGAACAATGATCGAGTTCGGAAAGGCCATTGTCTACCAATGGCCGCTAGATCATCCAGGTGGCTTTACAAGCACGTGGAGCGATACTTGGACAACTGAATCGTGTTTCCACAGACTGGGCTGCGGCGTCGCTCGGGTCTTTTGACCCCGTGCTGCGGGCGGTCACTTCTTCGCCAATCAATGTCGATGGTGCTGGGTAAGTGCGGAGGATTGCACCCGGTCGATCCATCTGATGCTTGTATAAGATGCATCGTTGCTGTTTTAAATTCGAATCTCGAACTGACGCTATGGGGTACCGCGAAGAACCATTTGCGCGGGGAGTGGAAGAAGGTAACAGGTCCCTCGTTTCAGGTTGCCTCACGGTCTCACTGTGACTCCAGATGTATGATATCACCGCCCTGTTGAGGGGGATTCCTTGCTCAGAAACGAAGGTTCTCGAAAGGACCCTCCGAGCGCAAATTCTATGTGATATTTTTCCTTGAATAAGTGTGCTGACAAAGCTGACCGTCGAGTAAACGCCAGGCATTTCTTGGTCAGCGCAGGTTCCCTTCGACATCGCTCCGTCGCCAAACGTGGATGCGTCTCTCTTGGCAACAGGGAGCCGTGGTGGCTCCATTTCATTCTTCCAGTACGCCGTTTCTTTCATTCCAACTTAGGCTATCGACCTTATGGGGTTAATCAGATGGAGGTACAAGATGAATGATGACGATATTCCTGGACCCACAGCGGTCCATGTGCACGCCGTAACAGTCGCTGATCAGTGGGTCACCCATTTGGCCTGGTCGCCGTGGCTGCCTGGTCGCGGTCCAAGGCAATGTAAGATCCGTCTCCCTAAATCTGATCGATCTTTCCTGATGCCCGTCTTTGTATTGTACTTGGTCGCAGCCGAGGCGTACCTGGCGTGCGCTGTATCGGATGGTTCTGTTGCCGTTCTTAAAGTCTCTGCGAGGCTATCGCCAGCTCCGTCTGAAACCCAATTTGGTACAGAGTACACAGTGCAGAGAGACTTCGAAGTCGGCGAAATACCTGCCTTCAAAGCAGACAGACGCATCGCATCGGGGTTGCGTTGGGTGGAAACACCAGGTAGAAACGTGAACACAGGTTCCGCGGATTTAGCGTTCTTCTCGTTAACTCACTTGGTCTTCTAGCTAGTGCTCGTCTGCACCAAACCCGGCCTGGTAGATGTTACGCCATGGCCCATTCCCAGCAACCTTCCGTGGTCCGGACCCAGGAGGATGATTTTGCAGAGACAGCAAGTCTCCGCCGACTCATCACCCTTATACCCAGTCTCCGGACTCACTTACGTTGAGGACCAAGACGTTCTCATCCTATCTCTGTTTGATGGATCATTTCACACCATTCATAGCCTCACCTCTCAGCCTACGCTCGCGCCGTCTGCTGACGGCGGCGCCCTTTCAGCCGAGTACCTGTCTAGCAGAGCTCGTCGAGTTTTCAGCGCAGCAGAATCAGGTACTGTGACAAAAGCGGATGTAGGGCGCATCAGTGGCATGATGTCGTATGACGGTTCATCAACGCTAGCTTGGATTCATGAGTCGGTAGATGCACCAGCTGTTCGGTTGTTCATTCTGAAGAGGACTTTGCCAGGAAATCCAACCCGTCAGATTTTAGCTACAAACCCGATGCTCGTCAAAATAGCATGTTAATCGTCACACAGATGTGGAAGGACCCTAGAGCCGGCGAATATGAGCTCGCCCTTCCAATTTTCGCTGACGCACTGGAATGTGCGAGAACAGGTAAGGAGACCCCGTATGCCAGACTTCATGTTCGGCCTACTCACAGATTCCGCAGTATGGGCCCGCGCTCCGCTCCATTTCCTGAGACCGGTCTTTCTCTGGCTCGGAGAGGACGGAGCTGCTATGAAGGGTGCCGAGCGGTTGCTCAAGGTCCTACAGAGTGTCTCTATCGACGAGTCTGCCTCCATCCACTTGCCTCTGTTTCGCGGATCGTGCACGACACAAGTGAAACGAGAATTCAGAAATAGTATCGACACTCACTTGTACGGGTGGGACTCCTTTCTTCGGCTGCGCTTAAGATTCGCAGTCGCCGACCATTGCTGGGTATGAATACACGATGGTGTTTCTCTGTTACGGCAATCCTTATCTTCGCACCTACAGGAACTAACAAAAGGGGATCCGCATATTCAGAACATGTATGGGGAGAGCGCTCATGGACTGCTGAACCTGATTTTCCAACGCGTTCAAAGAGTCCTGATCCGCCACCTGAAAGCCGTGACTACCATTCTAACCGGTGCGCTGGGTCTTCCTCCGTCATATTCGGTAGACTTGACGGTTTCTCGCAGCGGATGACATCCCTTTCGTAATGCGTGTCGTGCTGCAGGCCACGCTACCTGGATCTCCTGCCGAGCTGTCGATAGAAGCGCAGGAGCTCGCATCACAAATGAACAAGGTTGACGCCGACAATCCCCATTTAGGTCATTCGGAGGAGGTTTGCCCTGCCTGTCAAACAGTTATTCCTTTGCAGGACCTTACCAGTGCGACATGTGGCAATGGGCACGTCTGGCGTACGTTTCTATCAACGTCTTTTCGGCAGCCTCTCATTCTATCTGTCGGCAGGCCGCTGCTCAATCACTACTTTTATATTGTCGACGCCCAAGGTACGAACATGCGTGGGATGCAGTAGGAAAGCTCTTCTCCCTACAAGTGAAGATCCTGAGAGGGACCGCAATTGCTTGCCAGCCGGTGCTCAAGGATGGGCCGTGGCTGAATTGCTTCGGGCTGTGCAGCGTTGCCTGTTCTGCGGTAACAGCTTCGTGAGCATTGTCTAGGACTAGGTTGTCCAATTTCATATTCCGCGCCAACGCGCAAACCGCAACATACTTCGTCAGGTAGTTTGATGGACATGTCGGCCGTCGTCTCCATATTTCGTAAGCTTCGTGCTTCTTCTCGCTTGCCTTACTCGCAATCACACTCTCAGCGACAGCAGCAACAGCACTCTTCTTTTCCTTCCTGAAATACGCCGCTTTTCCCTCGCGCAATGTCTGAAATTGTGCTACGCGATGGCATGCATGGGAGGCGATCTGTGATAGGCGATTAAAGTCGCGTACCTGGCTTCGCAGCGGGTTCTGGGTCACGATAAGAAATACGTCCATAACGTATGCACGAACTAAGGAGATACACGCCATACAGTTTCCTGGTCGACGACAGATGAATTACACAGGAGAAGTTTGGCAGCAGGCACAACGGATGTAGAGTATACGGCAAATAGGACGAACAGGGGAGGTCTCATAACAGCACATTCGCAATTAACACAGCTGCGATAACAAATTTGGAGAGCGGGCACAACATTTAGCAGAACAATCCGGGAGACTAGCCTTCGGTATCGTACTCTGGGCCGCTTTGACCGCCTGGAACGAGCAACAGTTCATCGTCAGGTTCGCCGGGCTTTTGCGGACTGAGAGGCTCTTCATGATTCTTGACTTTCATAGTCGGAAGGGGTGGACGTCTGCTGGCTTGATTTTGAGAGGTTAGAGACACCTTAGGCCCGACGGATGGCCTTGCAAAATTCGGCTTTGGTGCAGAGACAGTCCCGGAACGAGACCTTCCTCGAGGTCGGCCAGCCGGAGGCGCGCCTAGTTGAGGCGCTGTCGAACCAGCCTTCCCCTGTTGGAAATCAGACGCGCGTATAGTGCCAGCCCTGTTCCTTCCTTGGCTCCGGGCTTTGTCTTTGCCGCTGCTCCAAGCGTAATCTGAGGCACGGATGGTACCTGCTCTAGTGCGCCTCTTTGCTGCGCCATCTGCGGAGTTCTTGGACATGAGGCCGCTGTCATCTTGATTTACCATGAGCTCCTGCTCGTTGTCGGTATTGGAAGCACGACTCGGTTCTGCAAGGGCTCAGCGTCAACACCGAACTCACATGCGACGGAGCACCAAGCGATATATTGAGACGGACACGAAGACGAGACCGCGGCAACAATAAGCAGCTGAGCACTCACCATCGAGGCCCAACCCGGATAACAGATCTCCCAATTCGTCGCCCCCAGGGCTAGGCACAACCTCCAGATTATTCTCGCCAGAAGATGGAACAGAAGCAGAAACGGAAGCAGTAGTAGCAGCAAGACTAGCAAGAGAAGGACTATTGGCAGGAGTAGCAAAGGCGGAACGCAGACTATGAGGAGCAGACGGATCTAAAGGAATCTGGCCGTGAGGGATCGTATTGACCATAGCAGTGACATCCATAGAGGACTCGGAAGCCCGTCGAGTGTGTGTATGCGTAGTGCCTATGAGGGAGGTCAACTCCATAGACGATGAGATTGACATGTCATCAGATGATCGGCCGGCGGAGCCAGGTAAAGACCTTGTCCGGTCGGTATCGACGAAGGAGCTACGAGAAACCTGAGCAGTGAAATCGAGTGACGAAGAGAATATGCTGTCGCTGGAGATATGAACCATTGTTCGTCGACGTGATCTTTGAGGTACGTTCGACCCACGGCCAACTGGTTGATCCCTCTGTGCATTGTACTGCTGAGCAGAGCCTCCTCCTGGGTATGTGCTAAGTACTGCAGGAGACTCTGGCGTTATCGGCCTGGTCAAAGGAATGCCATACAGCATCGAAGTGTTCTCCAAAGGGGCCGCTTCGTCGGAATGGAAGTTGGGGTCAGGACCCTTGTCCGCGAGAGGACGTCTAGCCGGAGTGGACGCGGCCACTACATAGCCGCTGAAAAGCTCTGGCAGAGGAGTACTCGCATCGTACACGAACGACGCCACCGCATCCGGGTTCTGCGTCCTGAGGACAGCCTTAGGAGGGATAGACCAGTCTTGTGCGTCCAAGCCATCCAAGGGGTTGGGAGCGTTGGAAGGTAAAGAAGGGGCCCGTCTGTGAGATAAAGACTTCTCCTTCACAGGCGGTGCAGCACGAGAAACAGCTCCAACAGAGAAGACAGAGCTACTGAAAATACTATCAGTGTTCTGAGGACGAGTCATAGTATTCGACATCGTCCTAGCTTTCGTGAGGAAGGGCGTCTTCTTGGCTTTAGGTTTTGTAACTCCTTTCGCGGTGCCGGCAGGACGCGTCGGAGAACCCGCGAGAGATGGGGGGCGACTACTGAACGGTGAAGCCAGTCCAAGGGAGCTCGGGGGCCTGAAAATGCCAGTATTTTCTTTCAGATTCCTGGATCTCATGCGATGTATGCTACGCGTCTTGGGTACCGGAGACAGCTTATCCGGTGACTTCGCTCGTCTCGGCGACGAGGACTGCATAGATGGAGCAGAGCGAGAAGGTGATTGGAAAGGAGTTTCATATTCGTAATCTCTGCTTTGCACGACATTCGCCAGAAGGTCTTGCTGGCACGGCTGGTGATTTACATTGTCGAACTTCTGTTTTGACTTTTTACTGCTGAAACCTTCAATTTCATCCTCGGCACGCGTTACATCCCTGGAGCGCTTCTTCATTCTACGGACCATTTCTGAGAACGATATGTCATCATCTCCAGGGTCCCCACGCGCAGACGGACAATCATTGGAACCGTCATCGCGCACATCCGACTGCGTACTGCGCATCTTGCGGCGAGAGTAAGTAGTGACAGGCTTCCTCGAGGCTATGGAAGGCATTGCGCGTTTTTGACGTTTCTTTCCGAGCCAGTCGTGGGGGGAGCGTGATGACGCCCTCGTAAAATTAAGTGCTCTTCACCGTAAGGTAGACCCAGATATAGAATCAAGCCCAGCTACTTGCATAGGACATCGCAGAGAGTACTGTGGCTCCGATGGGGGTAAAAGCAGGAGACACCGGCCTTAGTATCGCAGTTGTCGTAGCAGACGAGGAGCGCGGCGATGTCACGGTCATTCTAATACAACAGTGGCGTGGGATCTCTTTCCCGAAATGGTAACTAAGATTGTTTAGTGCGGATCATGGTCCTTTGCATCTCAGTGCATCACGAACCAACACCTTCAGCGCCTGCTTATGGATCTTGGCCCGTCAGCATACCGTGGGACTGACAATCGCACGCAGAATAGTGAAGAAGCACTGAGACCACAGCGCATCAGTGATATATACGCATACCAGGTTCAAGCTTTCCTGCAAGCAGCCGAAGATGTCGGAATAGATCCCAAAACCGTGGAAGACATACTGGATGGTTTCCCAACAAGCCCTGGAGAAGCTTCCCACCTAGGAGAAGCTGATGCGGACGCGGCCAATGTGCAAGAGGACGAAGTTAATGACATGGAGCTCGCTGACCTTGCGCAATTCGCTGAGGAAGGTAATAATGGATCGAGTGGTCTTGGAGTTTCAAGAGCTGACCCGTCTATTTTGGAAGCTGAGGAAGCGTGGCCGAGGCAAGAGATTCGGCAGATGAAACGTTATCTCAAAGAACATGGCAAGTTTCAATAATACCAGCTCAACTCCTTCGCTTAATACCATTCCATGCGGACACCACGCGACCCTTGCAGGAATGACCGCGTTCATTATGGAATATGTCATCGAAAGAGGCGCCTCCATACCCTACCTAATCTACGCCTTCGGGATAAGTTTGGTAACCAACTGTGATCGCTCCACCAGCATGATGTAGCTGAGATTGTAGCAGTGCAAAGAGTTACGGAACAAACGACCCACCACTCTCCTATATTTCCTCAAGGTAGTATTGTCGCAAGAGTTCGTGCATCTTCTAGGCGCTTACTGTAGGATGCTAATCGAGTTTCTGTAGACTTAGAACGCGAGAAAAGCTGACTGGTTACAATACGATAGACGATGCCGTAGAGCTGATCCAGAAATCCCAGCGCATTGTCATCCTGACAGGGGCTGGCATAAGTAAGCCACCTTTCCCTTTCTACCGTGCGAGATTAATGATACCTTCAGGCGTATCCTGCGGCATTCCTGATTTCCGTTCTCGCAATGGGTTGTATGCTCAGTTGAAAGAGAAGAATGAGTATAATCTGGACGATCCGCAACAAATGCACGTCGGGCCAGGATTCATGCAATGCCTTTGAAGCTGACACATGCCCATAGGTTTGATATGGAGTATTTTCGTGAGAACCCTACAGGTAAGTCTTTAGAAGCTCTGCTCCCGATCTTGCAATGCATAGTCATCTGCCTGCCCAGTGTTCTAGTGAGGAACCTCGCTGTTTCCCCACATTCATCTCTCTAACTCGGCCCTGTAGCTCATTTGCCAGGTTTGTCCTATCGTTCTATGCCGTAGACGCCGCACTGGTTGATGCTTCATAGTCAGATATATCCGTCCAATTTCACGCCATCTCCATGTCACCGTTTTATTAAGCTGATCGAAGACAAGGGGAAGGTAGGACTGTCTTCTTAGTGTATACAACAATCACGACTCATCGACGTCCGCAGCTGCTTCGCGTAAGCCTTCTCGCTCCTACGCACCGGTCTATTAATTTACAAGGGTCGTCAGAACTATACTCAAAACATTGACACCCTTGAAACACTAGCAGGTGTCCAGAATGTGTTACAGTGCCACGGATCCTTTGCTACGGCATCGTGCCTCAACTGTAAGGTGAAGGTACCCGGAATAGAGATCGAACAAGACATCCTGCAGCGCCGTGTTCCGCTGTGCAAAGCTTGCAACACGGCCGTGCCAAGTCCCAAGCCTGTCGCAAAGAAGAATGGCAAGAAGAAGGGTCGAAAATCAGGGTCAAATTGGGATAGCGACGAGTCGGATAGCCCTGAAGAAAAGGACTACCCGCCTGGCGTCATGAAGGTAAGCGGCCGGCGTCTCTTCATGCACGGGTGTATGCATCTATCTGAGCCTCTCTGGACCTCCCCTTGGGTAGCCCGATATCACATTCTTCGGCGAGAAACTGAACGACGCCTATGACCGTGCGCTGATGGAAGACAGGGATAAGGTCGACCTCCTTATCATCATGGGAACATCACTCCAGGTCGCTCCAGTGTCAGAGACCATAAGTGAGCCCCGCCGATAGTTCTCTTCGTCGCGACTGAAGAGACCGTTTAGCATATCTACCGCATTCTATACCGCAAGTGAGGACCCTATGTTCCTCTGCGGATGTTTGTTTGTCATCATGACATGTATATACAGATCCTCATCAACAAGACACCAATAAGGCATATCAACCCCGATGTAAGTGCCCCGCAGACGCTCCGATATCGAGCAGCTTAATCTCCTCGATCCTGAAGATCATATTGCTTGGCAACGCTGACGACATAATCCACCATTTGTGCGCCAAACTGAACTGGGCATTGCCAGCTCCACGTCAACTCGAGCCGCTGCGAGCGAACTTGAGGAAACGTCCATCTACAGAAACGAGTCCAGAGCCCCAAGAGCCCAGACGAGTTTGTGATAGGTATGTTCCACAGCATTTTGATCGCTGCTAGTCCTCAGCACTCCGATTATGTTTCTAGTCACGTCTGGCTCTTCGACGGCGCGGAAGGCGGGCAATGGGTCGCCGACTTGGAGGCCCAGCTCGCTGGATCACCAGGCTCAGAGGAATCCACCGTATCGTCCGAGGCGCCGGATGAGGACGAGCCCCGGGAGGCCAAGAAGCCCAGATTGGAATGATGATGATCATCTCCGCAGGCGCAGCCGGAACGCGTTCTTCGATGTGCGGGTTTGCGGGTCAAGATACGCATCGTAGAAGCCTGCAATGAATTCCTCTGCTTTGAAGCCGAATCTGTTGTATAGAAGCTATCCGAAAATTTCCGTTAGATATATGGACTCTGTTATTTAATTTGTTGTTTACTATCTTACCATAGCGGGGTTGTTCACTGAGACGTGCAATGATATGTCTTTGTTTGGGTTGAGGCTAGTCAAATGGTACAGCATGTTCCTGCGGGGTTCAAGCGGTGAGACAAGTGAATGGATTCGAAAATCTGCCTACGCGGAGCTCACGTCGCAATCTGTGAATTCTCCCATCCTGTACGTACAGCGAGATACGTGATGTAGGTTTCTTGGGGAGAGCTGAGAAGAGCCGCTCCAACCACTAGTTTCTTATACATCGCGATGATTGTGCATTTCTCCGGCGAGTAATGCAAGGAGTCCCTCACTAGAACATATGTCAGCGCCTTTACTGGTTGATATATGGAGAGGGCTCACCGTCGATACCCGACCAAAATGTACGTGCTAGCAAATCATGGACTTGATCAAGGTGAAATGGCTGCAATGAAACATATTCAATAGGCGCTCGGACCGGATCTGCTTGCTCTCGCTCGGGGCTACCGAATCAGATGAGTTACGTGGACCAGCCGACCAATCTGAAGAGACACTTGCTGTGCAAAGGAGTAATGTTCTCTGATGTCGTCCATAAGACTCATCCATGGGGAACAACTGTCCCAGTCTACGGCGACGAGCCCCGGCGTCGGACCTGCGGGCGCTCCGAGGAGTCGCGATGAAAAAGAGTGCTCGTAAGGGGTCGTTCTTATTGCGTATAGGCCATCAAGAACGTCAGGTTTGACAGGAGCAACCTTGCGCGGTGTCGGTAGCGGCGTAACGGTCTCCGTCCGTAAGAGAGCGTCCACGTCTGGCTCTGGGATATGGCGCAACCTTTTCTCCTAGGAGCTGTTTAGACGTATGGAGAAAGACGATCCATGAAATCTTTAGCTTACGCGAGAAACTTCCAGTTTGCGCAGGATCATTGCCTCCAGAAACGTCAAAGGGACCCCTGCCTCTGACTTGGTCTGGAGTTCATTGATTAGCGTTGTTCTCTCGGACTGTGTCATAGGTCGAGTAGAGTGCCCCTATCACTATCAATGTTAGCAAGCTGTCCATTGCCATAGATAGTACATACATATTGATCGGTTTGAACTTGCTGTTTCAAGAAGTCATCTCGAGCTTGAATGAGCTCGGGGAGTATTTCGTTTATCGTGACCTCGAAAGGCGTTTCCGAGGCATTTTGGGCCGCTTCGTACAGTGGCGCCAGGTAAATATAGCCCGCGTTGGGACTATCGCCTTCTAGGGACCCTCCGCTGTTCTGCAAGGTATTGAGCCTGCGTCTCTTGGGACGTGATGGTTTCTAGAGGATGCGTTTAGAGAGACGGTCTCGGATGCAAGGAATTGCATAACCTACATACTCTTCGTATTCATCCTCTGAGTCCATTGTCTCTGACTGTCCGGCAACGGCCAGCCTTCGTATATGCTATCCCCGAAGTGGTGAAAGAACGACAGAAGTTAACGGATAACTTGACAAACATACCCGGTTTGGTAGTCTGCACTGCTTACAACCGATTTGTAAACAGATCACCACCGTCATTCCGCCACACCAAACCTCCTAGTTCCAAAGCACCTGAGTCAAGCGGCTGTACGCATTCCACATACTATCATGCCACCAACACAATCGTTGCAAGACCAACTGCAGGTGCGATCCAATTCATCAATATCGACAAAGCATTGAAGGCCGCAAAGAAAGAATTCTGTCCCCCGCTAGACACGTCTTTGATTGCTGCTCTCGTGAACGAATCCGAGGCAGAGGCAGCTTCACAATCGCGGCCCTCTGTGTCAGCAGAGCAGCTCTACGATCTACGCAAGATTTTGTCTGAGCTCGCCAAGCAGGTCGAGAAAGATGAAGAGAATTTATCCGACAAACTAGCCGACTTCCACATTTCCCCTCATTCGTTCAGTACGGATGAATCCAGCGTCTTGACGGATGACTTGTCTCAGGGTCATACTAATAGCTCGGACACCTCTCTCTCGCCATCCGACGTGTCGCTCAGCTCTCCCCTCAGTTTCCTCCAGGCGGCGTTCCCGCAAGCCGACGCAGCCGTCCTGCGGCGCGCGTTGCAGACATGTGAGGACGATGAGAACGTGGATATGGAGTCAGTGGTCCACGAGCTTCTCACCCAAGAGTATCTGCATGATCTGGAAGAACGCGGCCTGGACGGGCTATCGGATGAAGAGGTCGTCGAAGACGCATGGGAAACAGTACCAAGTAACAAGAAGAAGGGACATGCAGGTCCGTCTGTGCCTAAGATATCAAAACCCAAGGCGCGTAAGATCGCTATCACCGATGTCCGCCAGCAACAGCACGTCCGTCCTTCGCCTACTCGGACGAACAGCTCTCCGATGCACCGAGGTGCACCCGATCCTTGGACGCAAGTCTCGTCACTATCATCCTATCTCGCAACCCTACTCCCCAAACCCGCATCCTACTTCCAATCCATCTTCCACAAACCGGAGTATTCTTCACCTTCCGAAGCCCTGCGTGCAGCCCTAGCCTCTCTAGCAGGCGGCTCCACCAATTCAGAGCTGTCTCCATCAGAAACGCAATCGCTCTTCAGTTTATTCGAGATTCTTACCTCGTCGCCTACATACGCTCAGCTCGACGCCTCGGCACGTAAACAAGTCATGACTGACGCCGAGCTCGCGCTTCGGGCGACGCACGGCCAGTCAGATACTGCGCTGGACATCATATGGCTTCTGCGTGATCTTGATGGTGACGGTTATCTTGAATTGGGCATCTACCACTCACCGGCACCCAACTCGCCTACCGTTAGCGATGGGTGGTCGTCTCTCCCTACTTCACCCGTCGTCCAGAGCTCGCCCCTGACGGACATGAAGATGTCTGCTCCTACTACTGGCAAGGCCAAACGTAGGCCGCCCGCCGCGTCGCAGCAGAATGCATGGCATCAGGTTCCTCAACGTAAGGTGACAGGGCCGCACCCGCTCGCGCCATATATCCCAGCGTATAACAATGCGAAGATTAAGGGGGGCGGCAACGGCTTGGGTAAAGGCGGGAAAGGTGATGTCGGTGAGCTGAAGCCACGGGACCTAAGGAAGGTGGCGAGGACGGAGGAGTTTAGGATGAAGAGGAATGAGGCATTACGGGAGGCGTCGAGATATTGGCAGAGCGGGAGTGCGAAGACGCGGGGTGGAGAGGTTGCATTCTATTTCGCCGAACGAGTGAGACACCTGCCATTTAGGGACATACCGGGACGCTGACATCTCTTAGGCCAGGGAGTATCGCGAGATGGAGAGGGCTGCTGCGCTTGATGCCGCGAAGAGCATGATTGAGGAGAAGCGGTAGGTTGCACTTAAGATGACGCGGTACGATGACGGGACTGACCGAGTGTCAAGAGCTCGCAGTATGGATAAGAAGACACTCGATCTCCATGGCACGACAATCACCGAGGCCGTCGTCATTGTCAAGGACATCCTGCGTACTGAAGCCCCCAGTCCAGGTACGGCTTTTGCCTTGAGATTTATAATGCTAGGCTGAAATGAATCTCATTCAGCTAAACCGTTGCACGTTATTACGGGGCGAGGAAACCACTCTGCAAACCGAGTTGGCGTGCTAGGTCCTGCAGTGCGCGCTGCTTTGGAGGAAGACGGCTGGAATGTCTCCAGCTTTGACGGTGGCCTTGTAGTCCGAGGCCGGAGTCGTTAAGGCTGGGCACTGCCACACTGAGAGTGATCGGTCCTGCATATTATACTGACTATCTGCACGCAGCGTATTGTAGACCAAGGACACGACTATTCTCTTTTCTTGCCATCTTTTCGATTTGTAGCATTACTGCATTACTTCGAGTCTGTGTAGCGAATAGATTTTCTCGTTCTATTATACAGCTGAGTGTCATGTGCCTTAGTCACGGCAGCGGTCACATCTCTCAGAGCCACGGCAACGCCGAAGCTTCCATCGTTCCTGACGCCCGCGTAAATCATACAAATATCAACTCACGATGCTCTTCTACTTTTCCCTTGTAGCCTTTCTTGCACTGCTGGTCATGCGTGAGTGCCTTCTTTGTGCGTTTGCAACTTCCACTCATTGCTTGGAATGAAGTCGGGTTCCGCTACCGCGCCAAGCTCCTTCCCCATGTGCCGGCACGGGTGAAGTCCATGTTCCCCGCTTTGCACGACTACACACCGCTGTCGACGTTCTCGGAGCAAGTGGGCGCTGGGCTGTCCTCTTCCGCGTTCGACATTGAGGCGAACATCCGGGACGGCGACTCGCGGGCGGGTCTGGATGAGCGTGGGACGCAGGAGGTGATGGAGATCATGCGGCGGGAACGCGTAAAGTGAGTTTTGTGCCGCTCTTTGTCTTGGGATGATCTCATGACAATTGGGATGTATAGTTTCGACCAGGCGAGGTTGATTCGGCAAAATCAGATCCTTGCTCGGAATGGCATCGACCCGTCAGGTTGGTGGTCAGTGATACTGTGGCGCGAATTGGACTGACTGTCCGTCCTAAGGCATGCCATTGGACTCGAAAGCGGTTACCCGGCTATGATCTTCATCTCTATATGTGCTCCCTTGTATCATTCCTTTGGGCTCGTCGGTTGTCCTAGCATTGTCTTCCTCGGACTCTTGCCATCTTGCAGCGCACCACCCTCATTACATTTCCATTCCACCCCCATCTGCCTGAGCTGGCGTGTACTTGTTATCCTCTGCGCTGTGTCAATGCTATAGCGTGTTGTCTGTGCTGTTGACTGCGATTCATTAGGTGTTATTTCCGCCGCAGCGGCTGTGAGGCCGCTACGAAGTCAGGCACGTGATCTCGGATTCTGGCGTTGCCTCGGCCCTCTGGCCTGCACCTTCTCCTCTTTCCTCTCCGAATACGTTCAAGCTCTGGCACTGACATCTAGATTCAATGCCCTACTCAACTGTTCTTCGTCAACAGTCGTCGCTTAGGAGATCCGGGTCGAAAGGCAATCCATCGCGTGTCCTGCATGCTGTAAGTCCCCTCCGCCACCGACAAAGGCGATCTTGACACTAACAAGTCTCAGGTCCGGAAGAAATGTGCCCTTCCTGCAGAACTGCTTGATCATATCATCTCCTTGGTTCTGGTCAATGTCTCGCCTCGGTCGTTCTCAACAATCGCATCTTTTTCTTTGGCAAGTTATCAATTCCGGCAAGTCGCCCTGCGACAGTGGTTCTCCATCCTTAAGGTTTCTTCCGTGGCTACATTTACAAATCTCTGCTCCGTTAACGGCTTATACTCTTGGGTCCGGTATGTCGCGGGCGTCTGTCGATCTGTGAAATTCCGCACAAGGGCTGAACGTATGCGCATATATGCACGCATATAATCAGCCAGCTCTTATGTACCTCTTTTACACTCCTCCCAAAACCTACGAACGTCGCTCGCTTCCAGAACCTTGAGTCCGTCATTATCGACTGCCAGCTCATCGGCCAGAACAAGCAGTACCAGACGCTGAAGCACATCCTATCCCCTATAACAAGGCGCATCACGGTGTTGAAGCTGACCGCTCTGTCTCGCATCGACGCTGCTACTCTTCGGTTGATTTCTAGCGTCTCTCCGAATCTTAAAGTCCTGGAGCTAAGCTGCGCCGAACGCTTGGAGTACAGCTGCTGCCTAGATTGCTTTGAAGAGTCTGCAAGTTGCATCATATATGCGCCGGTGCCGCGTCTATATGGTTCCTTCGCTGCGCTAGGGGTAAAATCTTAAACCATACTATGTTACATATCCTGACGGCCGCGATAGGAGTCCTTTGCTACAGCGTTGGAACCACTTGTCTGCTTGGAACATCTTTTCCTCGGCATTCTCCTCTCAGAAGGCGACTTGGGCTCTTTCGTTCCGGACCCTGATTACGATGGACAGGAAAGACCCGTCTTTGAGCTCGACTCTCCTAAGACTATCCGCGCTAACGAGGCACTGGTTAATGCTATTATTACTCAGCGGAGACGATCTCTTCGGACTATTTCTTGGGGCGCTCCGGTTCATGCGGGATTGAACGGGACTGATCACAGATCTGAACCAACAATTATAGGCTGATATCTTGTTCCTCGCCGAAATTCTCCATTCTCGAGGTCTCGTCCGTGGCTGCGTTTATAAGTCTTCTACTGGGTCGACGGTCTATACTCTTGCCTCCGGTATGTGGCTGTCGTCATTGGCGTTATATTATGCTCGTGCAAGCTGACTGTATGCGCATATATGCAATCATCTTATAGCCGACTATCATGCTGCCTATTTATTCCGGATCCTCCCGGCGAAATACCTCTCCAAAAGTGCACAATTTCTCAATGTCGGCCGCGATCTCATGGGCGAGCACGGGCAACTCTCAGGACTCAAATATCTGCTACTGATCACCCCACGAGCTGCTGTTTCAAAACTGTCTGCTCCATCTTACGTAGATACTGGTACTCGCTGCCTGGTCTCCAACACGTCCCTGGATCTTGATACTACTTCATGACGATGGTCTAATCACTGATCGACATGCTCAATGCTTGCTATTGCCTGCGGACGATTCTGGTTCTCCCGACCGACATATTCCTCCCAATTGGACTCGACACTCCGTTCTTGTTTCCCATATTCCCGTCCACCCCAAATCCTAATGGTCTCACGCTATCATATGCTGCGTCTCCCTGCTTGTCGAAGCAATCGCTCTTATGTGCTGTCTGTATAGATCGAACCTAGTATTGCGACACGGGCTCTCCGTGATATGGCTGCTTCTGAGGGGTTGTCTTTCAAGGTCTGTTGACCACCATAGGGTTCTGCGCATCCATGTCTTCGTCTGCCTCGTTCGACCTTGGGACACTGACATACGGCATGTTGAACGTACCGATCTCGTGCCTCCAGACTTGCCGCAACGAAAACTGTCAAGACCGCCATATTATTTATGCTACTACTTCCCAAACGATGCGGCCTTCCCAGTAGCTACACTCCCATGTGCATCCTCTTCCAAATCTCCTCGCATATACCTACCCCAGACATGCCACCACTCATCTACATCATCGTACACATCGTGGTTCAACGTCTTGAGATGACGATCCCACCTAAGCATGATTTCCGGGTCTATCGTATCGTCCGGGATGCCGACGACGGTAGGGCTTCGTACCCATATGTCTTGGTCCTCTGAGAATTGTTTGCTGTATGGATGGTCCGACTCCTCGCTTATCATGCACATCATGCGCATGTTAGCTACCTCTGAGTAGACCAGTGCAAGGCCACGCGAATAACGAATCTCGTCATATGCCGAGAGTAGACGCTCAACTTCGTCCTGCCTTCGGATGCGAGAGGCTAACTCCGCCAAAACAGCTGCATCTTCGATGCCCAAAGCAGCATTGTGTACCAAGTTTGGCTATACATGCAGGTCGGTCGTTCGGATCTTCACAGTGCAGGAGAGAGAACACTATGACCTACCACCACTGTATGCGCTGCTTCGCCTATAAGAACCACCTTCTTACTATCGTGGAGCAGCGATGCGAGGGCTGGTCGGACCTTCCAGATGACAGGGTAGAACCTTTCCATTCTCCGTAATAGTTTCTGCACTCTGGCATGGTGGCAAGGTTATGAGCGAGAAGTCCGATCAACACTACACAGGCCTCTACCTTGGTTCGCACGAGGATGTATCCAAATGCAATTTTGCAGCTTCGTATGTTTGGTCATAGTCCTCGCCGACTTCGTAACCGCCAGGCGGAAAGGCCATCTTAAGTGAATATCCCCTGTCACCGGACTTGGATCAGGGTGAAATTTAGCAGGGTGTGTGCATTGCGTGGATAGCATGTGACATACCAGAGGGCATCCGTATATTGTATGCCCTTTTCCTCTCCAGATAGTCGCCTTTGACAGGAACATCGTCCATTATCAAGCAAAAAGCCTGCATTCCACTATAGTACATACCGTCGGTGTCTCAAGTAGAAGGCGAAGTTCGCCATCTCCGGTCATCGCATCCTTGTCTATGACTGCTCTGACGAAGTGTCTTCAGCAAGCCTAATGCGAGAGTAATCACTAGAGCGACTCACGCGGCCACAACTAATGGGACGGGTATATCGTCCGTGTCAGCCTCGTTCTGCCCTCCCGACACGTAGGGACGGACAACACTTTTAATCCCGTCTGCGCCAACAACGACATCCGCTGTCACGACCTCGCTACTGGATAATGTGACCGAAGGTGCCCATGGATCGATGCTTGACACCTCCGCTGAAAATCGTATATCAACACCTATCTCTACGGCTAAAGCATACAGGATACTGTGCAGGTCCTTATGCTGAATATCACGTAACATCAGTGCTAAGATACCGACATTAAGAATGGGAAGGATTAACCTTCATCATTAACGTAGCAGCTCCGAGATCCTGGATAATCCCCTCCGAGTACAGGTACTCGATCGTTGTTTCTCCGGTTTCACCTGACCGACTAGCCATCAGCACAGCTTCAGAAGGAACTACGGCGCATCCTCACAAGATTTGAATGTCATCGCGGTTCTGTGAAGCGCTAACTCTTGCAATTTGGACTCTAGACCCCACCGATACAGTATTCTACTCATATTTGGTGGGAGCGTTATGGCAGTTTCTCCCTGTGCAGAACCAGCTCAGGTCAATGATATAGAAACTTCGAAGAAAAAGTATGATCACTCACCGTTGCAGGTCCATTTCGCTTCTCCAGAATGCAGACCTCGTGCCCAGCTACTCGCAACCGATACGCAGCCGCCAGACCAGCAATACCAGCTCCGACGATGACGAAGCTCAAAGATATGCCAGCTTTCCTGTCCGCAGACATGATGAGGGTATGGAAGATGGGTGTTCTTGGTCACCTATGGGAGCCAGTGCACGACCCAGCTGATACCGGACGATGCCATCACCGGGCTGGCGCTTGGCCATGGGGAAGGTCGGCGGGTATAAAGCTGTAAAGCTGTCCAGTGGAAGACGACTTTGGGTTTCGTCCGCGGTGGTGTCGACAGGTCTAAAGGCTCATTCTTTCGTGCAGTGACCGTCTGGGAGAAGGGAGACAGTCGTATCACTGGTAGCACCCGACCGGAGACTAATAATAGCCGGATTGCTCAACGGACTCAAGACCATGGCAGACTCAGTCTAATCAAGGATCTATCGTCAGCGATAAATGTGGCTATCTCCTACCTGGCCGAATATTGTGGTCTAACATTAAGCTTTCCTGCATGTCGTGCCAATCCGATAATATTGTTGATGGAGATTCCAGGAGACGCCAGCCCATCAACGCAATTGTCGTCTGAGGCAAGCCACATAGTTGCAGTCTACAAATCATAACACAGGTTATGGACGAGACCGTGGCGGGAAGCAGGTCGAAACGGTCCGGGTGGCATCTATGCAGTCACACGCGGTCACACTCTCAGATCTCAGCCACAGTCTGCCACAGTGCGTACACCGATGCCACATAGCTCAGAAGCCTCCAGCGAAGTTGCCATATGAATATAGATGATTGAGAATAAAGTTGAAAGAGCACAAGATGGAGCTGGGAATACTCTACAATACATCACAATATACTGCCACATACACCTCGAAAGACGGATAGGGTAAAGAGGCTACACATGCTCGCCACGCAGACGTCTAGCCAGAGCCAGGTCCTTTGGCTTGACAGTAACACGCTTAGCGTGAATAGCGGCAAGGTTCGTATCTTCGAAGAGGGAGACGAGGTAGGCCTCGGCGGCTTCTTGGAGGGCCGTGATGGCGGAGGATTGGAAGCGCAGGTCCGTCTACAATGCACACGATGATTATGAGAAAAGGTGCCATGAGATCAACAAAGAGGATAAGGATGGCGAACCTTATAATCCTGTGCAATCTCACGGACGAGGCGCTGGAAGGGGAGCTTTCGGATAAGGAGCTCGGTCGACTTTTGGTAGCGACGGATTTCGCGAAGAGCGACGGTTCCAGGCCGGAAGCGATGAGGCTTCTTGACACCACCGGTGGCGGCGGCGGCGGTCTTACGAGCGGCGGACTTGGCAGCAAGCTGCTTACGAGGGGCCTTGCCTATCCAGGATGAGCCACGATACAAACACTGACCGAGAAGAGACTTACCACCGGTGGACATGCGGGCAGTTTGCTTGGTACGCGCCATGATAAATTTGTTTGAAGTATAAGTGGAGGGAGAAGATTGCAAGACGGTTGTGGGCTCTGAAGCGACTGTGGCTAAAGGGATGGTACCGGGTCAGAGTGTGGCTGGCCCTAGTTATATGCGGCCAAAGCTTGCGTAAGCAGAAAGTTCTGGATTCAGAGAACAATGAACAGGACCAGGTGGCGCGTTGCCAGCGGCGACGCGGCCACGGGGAATGTGGCGACGCGGGACACGCACTATGTAAGCGGGGCCACAACCATCCGAATCGAAGCATAAGACCGGCATTACCAGCGATGCCAGAAAGGCAGCCCTGTAAGTTGTGTGGCAGCAGAATGTTCCAGAGCCCGGGAGAATTACGGCAGTGGCGACGGGCAATATATCGACCGGAAAAGAAGAAGGTCGCGCGTGGCACCAGACGCGACACGGTCACGAGAGACGCGTCAACGCGCGTCGTCAGCAGGAAATCGCCGATATCTGTAAGCGGTGGCTGAGATCAGTAGACTGCCACAAGAGGCCCTTCCCACCTATAAAATCCCACGTTTCTCCTGCCTCGTGCCACATCTTCGAGCTGCCTTCGTTATCACCCTCACCCTCATCACACTGCGCACCAGCCATGAGCGGTGAGTTCCTAGAGGATCGCGATGTCGCCTCTAGCAGGCTCGAACCCGGCTTGCTGGCCACTGCCATACCATCGGGACCAGCCGCCTTCCGTGCCACCACTGTAGACACGTCAGGCACAAAGAGCAGGAACGTCTCAAAGACCGACCCCGTTCTCAACGACAACACATCCGACCCGCTCTCTGACACTGCAAAAGCCACGTCGGGCGCGCCGACGGGCAGCTTCACCTTCCGTGCCACCCGCCACCACATCAGCAATGACAGCACCGATGCCGTAGAGCCCAGTACCGATTCCGATCGCGAGACCTTCAGCATTATCAAAACTAGCCAAGAAGGTGTTGAGGGAGAAGGGGCACCTGTTACGCAGGAGGAGCTGAGGGAGTTGTGCCGCTATCTCGGACTGGAGCAGATTCTTCCCGAGCTGGGCGCGGCCGTTGGCCTCAGTGTGCCCGTCGAGACTGTCGTCGCGGATGGAGACTCGGCCACCATCAAAGCTGACCGGGGCGAAATTTCCACTGGCAACCATGCCTCCACCTGCCACAGTCCGGATCTCGATATGTGGTTCATCAATGCCAAAGATCTTCAGTCTGAGCTGTCGGCGATCAAGGACGACCAAGACAATATCGGGAAGGAAATGGACGCTCTTCTGTCGAGGAGGACCCTCTCGCTTCCCTGACCGCGGCGCTCGCAGACCTCCAATTGCAGTTCAGTGTCTCCGGCGGTGCCGATGCAGACGTTTCAACCAGCCCATTAGACCGTTCTGGCGCTGCGCGTGCGGCAGAGTCAGTGCTTCCCATCGCCAAGGGTGAGAAGGAGAATGCCGCAGGCGTAGCTGAGGACCTTTCGACTCAGGAGGCGGACGTCCCTGCGCAGATCATAGACTCCTGTGCAGATGTCGTCGTCGACGACATCAAGGAAGACACCTTCATCGATCTGAGCGCCGATGAATTATTCGGACACGACGAGAACTTGCTGGCGATATACAAGAGCATTTCCAAGGTTTTTGCGGACAATGCCCCGGTACCAGACGGCAATGGGTCCGTCTCTGTCAACGATGACGGTGTCGTGAACCCATCCGATGAAGGTGTGCAGGACGCGCAGGATGCCGGGGCCTTAGACGGTAGAGCTTGAGGTCAGGGACAGGTAGCGAGCATAAATGTGCAAGACTAATGCCCCTGTAGGTCCCAGTGATGTTCTAACGCACAAGTCGGGCGGAGGATGTTCTGTGAATGTCACGTTAAATGGTGTGGTTGACTGTCGCAACTTCGCGCAGAGATAGCTCACTTCATATTAGCTGCTTAGGCTCCATGCATCTATTATTTATTCATGGCTCCTTCGAGGGGTCTACGACGCTCATTACCTCTTTTCATCGACTCCTTCATCTTATTCATGGTCTCGGTACCTTTCGTTCTTCAGTTTCATTTCTTTTTGTTACCATGGCGAGAAAGTCCCTCAGGCAGAACTGGCTGGCGGCTGACCTTCCCATTAGATGCCTCGTTATCCTGTAATCCTCGTATTGTTGTCTGCATATGTCTGCGTTCAAGGTCGGAGACTAGTGATAAATCTGACTAGGACACTAACCTTCGAAACAGAGCAGAGTCACTGTCGCTATGAATAATCGTATTCAAGGTAAGGACACGCCACCTGGGTGTCGATCACCTGCTCACCTCCTTAACAGGACTCCTGTATCAATGGAAGATCAGGCCTCAGGTGTGGATTATGGTGGTTCGCTGGGTACTCCCAGGGTTGACCAGAGATCTTCCCAGCAGGTCCTTCTCGCCTGGGTTCCCACTCTTATGAAGTGAAGATATACCCTACACGCACCGTTATCTGTCCCCCTCTGCTGATCCTTAGTTCTCTCTATGACCCGTCTTCGTGGTTGCGTTGCCTGTACCACTGTAAACCTCCTGCCCACTCCATGTATACTTTCCTTTCGATTGGACAATATAATCTATCTTCCCGGAACCCAGTCGTACGAGCAGCGTGCTTGCGAGTATCCGGATTCGCATATCACCCAACTGGCATGCATATGGGCATAGTAATTCGGGCTCTGTAGTTCTCCGCGCTGACTTCAGGTCCTGTTCATGGTACTCCGTCTTGGCCAACCGTCCGTAGCAGACATCCGAATTAGTACGTCAACGCTTCAGCTCAAGTTCTCGAGAAAGCCAGAGGTAGCAAGGAGTTGCAAGCGCATGTAATAGAACCATTCCGGCCCGATTGCCGCAGCCATCTCAGACTTCGGCGAAGTGGCTACAGAAATGGTGTGTTGAGCATGTTACTGCGTCGATGTCATGCTTCTCTGTAGCGGTTCAGGTGGGTGATATTCCAAATCTCCATGTTCGCTTGCGCCCGTGAAGGTACGAAGGGAATAGAATTATAATGATACAGATAGTGATACAAGCCAAGAGATACAGAAGAAAACTCTATGCACCGAAACCGTATAGCGTGCGCCCTGATCGCTTCAGAGCGTAGACGACATCGAGGGCAGTAACCGTTTTCCGCTTCGCGTGCTCAGTGTATGTTACGGAGTCGCGGATGACCTATCACAACGTTCAGGTAAGACGGGGCAAGAGAGGATGGAAGTGGCACGCACGTTCTCGAGGAAGATCTTCAGAACACCACGAGTCTCCTCGTAAATGAGGCCAGAGATACGCTTGACACCACCACGGCGGGCAAGACGACGAATAGCGGGCTTTGTGATACCTACACATCTCGAAGTCAGGTTTGTAGCTCCTAAGAGTTAAACGACTGCTTCGAACCTTGAATGTTGTCACGAAGAATCTTGCGGTGACGCTTGGCACCACCCTTTCCGAGACCCTAAAGGTGAAGCAAAATTATAAGTCTTCGCGAAAGCGACAATTAAGGAAGAGGGATTTTACTTTGCCACCTTTGCCACGTCCAGACATATTGATTTGATTGAGTGTTGGTGAAGTGTTGCTTGAGGACGCGAGAGTGCGTGCGGTGGCGACGGCGGCGGTGAGGAAGTGAAGAATGATGGTGTGGGATGGGAGGCCTTATTATAATGCGTCCTGTGGCTGTGCTAGTAAACGAAATAAGGTTTCGTTGATGCACCGCGTTTAGTGCGTCACGTGTGACCGGGCGCGCTTGTATAAGTACCTGGCCGCTCCCGCTTCAACCTCCGCAACTCACACGAGCCACCACCACCGTCGTCGTCGACTTCAAGTCTCCGTCTCGACTTCTACTACCTCTACTACTGTCAGCAATGGCCCGCACTAAGCAAACCGCTCGCAAGTCTACCGGTGGTAAGCCACACTCCTTTTAATGGTTTACTTTTCCGCTGATCTTCTCCGTCTTTGATAGGCAAGGCCCCTCGTAAGCAGCTCGCTGCCAAGTCTGCCGCTCGTAAAACCGCCGCCGCCGCCACCGGTGGTGTCAAGAAGCCTCATCGCTTCCGGCCTGGAACCGTGGCCCTTCGTGAAATCCGTCGCTACCAAAAGTCGACCGAGCTCCTTATCCGCAAGCTCCCCTTCCAGCGACTCGTTCGTGAAATTGCTCAGGACTTCAAGGTTCGTTATCTATTCTCTATTTGACGGAACTGCCTGCTCACTATGATGCCGCAGACGGACCTCCGTTTCCAGTCCTCCGCCGTTATGGCTCTCCAAGAAGCCGCCGAGGCATACCTCGTCTCCCTCTTTGAGGATACCAACCTCGCCGCTATCCACGCTAAGCGTGTCACCATCCAACCTAAAGATCTCGCTCTTGCCCGGCGGTTGCGCGGTGAGCGGTCATGAGTATAGACTGAGGAGTGAGGTTGGGGAGGGGTGTATGATACTGTATCGTTATTTATTGTCTCTTGTAATCTCTTGCTCTATCTGTCTCTGGAAGTCACTTGAAACACCAAGCCCCGCGTGTCTTTGAACGAGTTTTGAGTTGGATGAAGTGCGGTCGTAAGAAAGCCTGCTTAGAGCGTCCGGTCACCGTAACGTGTTGCGCCGCTGTTCGTCGCATGCTCGCTATTGCTACTGTACACCGGGCAGTTTCGGAATATTTAGGCGATGATCCAGAAGGACAGCTGCTAGAGCCTCAGATCATTGACAACCTATGTATCTGTGCCGGCATGATCAGACGAGACAACATCTTTGGACAACATGCTTGTACCTCTCCTGAGTCCATTGCGAACATCCGCAATCCTTCATAACACTCATAAGACGTGGCATAGATGAGAGGGGAAGATAAGCTATGTTACACGCGTCTATATATGTGGTATACGAATCGTCCTGATACTACAATAGCCCTGATAATAACCAAACCGCCCTGTACCAGGTATCTGAGGTTCATTGAAGCGTTACACTTCATGGATCATAAAATGGACATATCGAAGAAGCAGATAACGAGGTGGCTCAATAATAGATTCGCGAAGGAGGCTGCCGGGTGTAGTCGTACTCGTAATCATACCGATACCTCCGCTCTTGCTGCATCTCGTAACGCGCCATCCGGGGAGACTGTTCGCGGGGCTCATACGCTCTATACAACGGCGGCGGCGATGGAGAGCGCAGGCGACGCGCAAGAGCCGGTCGCTCGGCAAAACTCTCATAGTGCCTAGAAGGCAACGGGGGATCGTACGCCTCACGCCGGCGAGGAGGCGGGGTGCGGATGCGTTTCTCGAGCGGGATGTATCTGGAAGGGTCTGGAGAAGGCGTCCTGAAGCGCCGAGGAGGCGAGGGTGTCCGGACGCGCCGCCGGACCTCGTTGTCGCTGTATCGCGGTCTGGAGCCTTGTTGACGGGGCTCGTCCCGGTAGAAGTCTGGATGACGTGCTGGAACCGACGGAGAGCGCAGGCGACGCTCAAGCGGCATGTGAGGGATAGGAGGAGGTGGCCATGCGGAGGCATCTTGGGCCTGGTCGTTGTAATCGGGATATGACGCCACTCGCGGAGGGGAATGGGCATGTGGCTGCAGAGACAGCCTAGCGAAGGGATCTTGGAGATCGTTGTCGACCGGATAGGAGGCAACCGCTGGCTGAGGCGGAGAGTCCCGTCTAGTGGCCATAGCCCTCGATGCATCTTGGTGGTGGATCGTTGGGTCACGCCCTCTCGGCGCGGATTGTGGGGAGCGTGCTCGCGCTCCACGCTCACGCGTAGGCGGTATCCAGCCCGACCCATCATAAGACTCGATCGAGGCCGAGGACAACGAACGAGGCCTGCTACGAGGAGCGAGGGAAGAGTCTGGCGAGAGGACGCGCACCTCCCCAATGTTCGCTTTGAGAGGAGAAGATATGTCCATGTCTGAGAGGTCATTGTCGCCGCAGAGATCGATCAGTTCGACTCCAGAATGTGAAACATCGACGTCTTTGTGAGGGAGAGGGACGTGATGAGCTGGCTTGCGGGCTTGAGCAGGGTCTTGACTGGCGGAAGTTGAGAGTGAGAGTGACTGGTGAATATTCGGATCCCTGACTGCAAGAGCATGATGTGAAGCCTCCGCCCCGGGTTGATGCTTGAGAGGTCTCGCTTGCGTAGGAGCTGGACGTGGCACACGGGCAGACGTCGATGCAAGGTAGCCCTTGATTGCAGACACCTCTGTGGCAATCTTGTGATCCGGAAGGCCACACGCCACAGTGCCCCGTCCAGGGGGCGGTAACCGAAGCTTATACTCCTGGAGCGATAGATACGCTTGAGCGGCCGCACGGATGAGCGGTTTATACATGGGCTCCAACCATCCTCTGACGAATTCAAGGCTCTTCTGCTGCAACATCAAACCTAGTATGGCCTCGAAGAAGTCGCCGCCGCGCTTGAACAGAGAAGGCTGCACGACAACCGGATCAGGGCTAGATATAGCCAGTAAGGTGGCCTTCTTGTAGATATGAGCGAACGTCTGGTTGGACACTAGTCCAGACCGGAGCACCTGCAACCATGTCAGCCAGAGGGCATGCGTTCCCGGCCAAGCTCACAGAGTAAAGATGCGTATTGCCCTGCGGCAAGAGTTGCTTGAGCTGGTTGGCAATGCATCCTGAGGCCGCGGAGTCGCCCAGGAACGCGAGTCTTTCCCATTCTGCGTAGCTCAATTTGCGCATGTTGGGCATGCCTTGTGTCCAGGAATAGTCGACCAGGTCAGGCAGAGGAAAAGAGAAGTCGGGAGCTTGAACAGCGGCAACTATAGCATGCTGAACGGCGCGGAAGAGGTCGCCCATAGGTACCAAGAAAGAGGGGGGAGAGAGAGAAAGAGAAGGTGCAGTGCAAGTTCGAACTGACCGCCACAGCGCTAAATAACGGCGAGCCCGAAAAGGAAGTGGCGATAACAACGAAGGTCTCACCGCCACAGCCATCAGTGACTCCTTCATTTGTGGCGTTCACGTCTGCGTGCAAAGCGTAGCTGAAGCTAGCGCTGAAACCGTAAGCATTACATGCCATTTACTTAAGGAGTGCTGCTAACTGGGACTATTTTGCATGTTAATACCATTAATGTTGATCCAGAACGCGAGAATTGCGACAAAAGCGGCTGACATCAGGTACCTGGGATGTTTTTCTATCTTTCTTTCCTCCGTCCTCCGCCTGTCCAAGTGCCTTCGGGTCCAGTATCTATCACGCCTCAGATTTCCAATGATCTACGGACGGAACTATGCGAGGGTGTCCAAGATATCTTTTACTCTTGGTGTCCCGTCTCGAACGCGAAATCTGAAAGCACATACCCGAAGGGTCTTTCGGGAATTCGACCGATGAAGCTCACTACCTGGAGGTCGGACAGTGCCTACAAGGAGTTGTCGGTTCCGCCGCCACCAGGGATACGAGATGGCCAGACATGGCGGCTCATGCTGACCGCTCAAGCTCAGGGCGGACCGGTCATCTCTTTAAATAACGAAAGACTGGGATCCTCGATTTTCCCAGTGCTCTCAATGCCTATCCTATTCAGCGCGCGCAGTATCAGAGAGAAGTCCAAGCAGGAGCAAATTGAGCGGATATATCGCTTTTCAGTGCCATCTCAAATCGAACAAGCTGTGATGGTCATCAGAGAGCAAACATCCTTCGATCTTGACAAGGTGCGCCTTGAGCATAGCCAGCTGTGGTACACGACCTTGATTCGGCGCTAGTTAGAAAATCTGGGACAGCGGCATTGGCTTGAGTGGCTGGATGGTTGATTTGTTCAGCGGCCAGGTAGCGCCCACGCCTTTAGTCGAAGAAATCAAGACAGCACTGGGTGATCCAGATGCCTGCAATTTCGTTGAACTAGGTAGGCGCTGCTTATCTATTGTTATGCTGGATGGACCACTGAACACTATTGGCAGGAGCTGGCACAGGCATCGTCTCCCTCGTCCTGGGCGCTTTGCGAGCACGACCGGATTCTAGTGAGAAAACAAATCGCATTCTGACGACGGATCTTCGTGAGTGTCGCCACAATTCCTCCTAGAGTCTCGTCGCATATTCATTGCTTCTATATGCAGCTTCAGCCATGCCTCCGCTTTCTCAAAACATAGCGGCAAACTTCCAACTCTTCACATCCACTGCCGATACAAGGCCGGAAGCGATAGTGTTGGATTGGGATGACGAGAACCTCCCAGAAGAAGTCTTGTCCCTCAATGGGGGAATCGAAGTGATACTGTAAGGTTTTTTGCCCATGACTTCCAAGGATACAATAATAGCAACTTTCCCTAGGATGGCTGATGTCGCGTATAACACGTCGTCCTTCCGCTCCCTCGTCCGCACGCTCTCCTCCCTCATCAAGTTTTCATCTACCGAGTCAAAGAACCCTATGATACTGCTGGGATACAAGGAGCGAGATCCAGGAGAGAGGAGTTTGTGGGAGATGGCGAGAGACATTGGTGTTCGGTTCGAGAAAGTAGGCGAGCGTGCGGGTGCAGGAGGCGCGCCTGTTGAGATATGGGTTGGGAAGGTTGTCTCTCCTGGTACTTCATAAGTCCGAAAGTGAAGTTTCCAAAATATATGATGCACAAGCTGCTTCCATTGGTGATCCTAGATTTCTTATGGGTAAGACCTTGCATTTCTATCAAGGTGGGTAGCGCGTAATAAAACATAACTCCCTATCTAGTATACTGTATACCAAAAGTAGACACCTATCGGTACACGTGCCTTCAGACGCGATCACCGTGATCACCGTGTCTTGTACCGCGTTCACGATGGCCACCAACGCGCCGACACACCAGTCCGGCAGCAAACGATGGACGCACTTCCACTCTGCCTTACAGCTCGCCATACAACGCGTCTCACACAAATGGACGTATGTCGCGCCTCCTTTCATTCAGCTTAGACCGACGCTAACCTACGCTACTCGGATAGATACGACGACTTCACAGAATGCTTCCCTCAGTACTGCGAAAAGCAGCCCGAGATCTCGTCGTCGTTGCATACTACGCTCGCAAGACACATGGAAGCTCAGATTTCGGTGCGTGCGATAGCGACCCCTTTGCTCCTCTTTTCCCGGCTGATTGCATTGTAGGCAGCTGCTGATGAGCTCCTGGGCGAGTACAATGCAAAAGAAAAGATTGACATTCTCCACGCAGTTGTGACAGAGGCCCGTGCACGGAGGCAACGGGGCGGGGACGAGTTGAAGAGGAAGGACATTTGGAGGGAGGATCTACAGCCCAGACAGGCAGTGCGCTCGCGAACGATACCCGTGCTGGAGCAGGAGGTTGAGAGGCTAAAGAAAACCTTGAGAGAGGTGTGTCACATGGGAGCCTCGATACTTGCTGCCGCCGAGTACCTGATACTCTCGCTCTGTCTAGCTCGAGGAGCGAAATCTACGGCTGCAATCACAAATAGAGGCAAATGTGAGAGCACGGAAGAAGACCGATGACCAAGTAGCCCAACTGCTTGACGTCGTTGACCAGGTACGCCCAGCTGCTTTTGCGGTAATCGCTTCAGGAACTGATACATGAGTGGTTCTAGATTTACGCAGAGTGGAATAAGCTACCGGTGGACGACATTCAGGAATGGACACTGAAGACGGCAGAGCTTACGAGTGCTGCACGGCCGCGCTGACACACGTTACTGAGGAACTCCAATTGTTTGACGATTTTCGTTGCCCAGTATGTATTTTCACATATATTCATCGTGTATACTACTGTACCTTGTCCACATGTATCAGGCACCCATCTAATGATATCCGACTCTAACTCTGACGACCTTCCTCCCGGTGACCAAACCTACACCGGGTATTATGACTAAAAGCGCCAGATGAGAATGTTTGCCTATTCTTGGAGTCGTATCTTGCCACACCAGCAGGATGGCTAGCTGGATCCCGTGCCTTTTCGTATCCACAGAGGGAGCAGAGTTATGGAACATTCCGATGCGGCGTACGCGGGATCTATCGCGATACGCCTCATGGAAGCCTTCCTATGAGCGCTCTCAATCAGCCAAGCGCCGCGGCAGATTCCTGACGGGGACGCGATCATGCCCTGCCCTGTACAAGCCGGGGTGAAAGGTGGCGGTACCCACGGAGTCGCCACTGGCGGCACCCGTACATCGTCTTGTTCTTGTCCCTCATGTCGACTAACGGAAAAGCTGGCGTCTCTTTGCGCTTTGTAGTGGTTGGCGCGGGGATTGCGGGCTTAGCTGCGGCGTACCGCCTGAGACTGGCTGGGCATGAGGTCTGCGTCCTCGAAAAGCGGAGTGGGCCTGCATGGGTGCGTGGACCTTCTCTCCTGGGCATGCTATGAATGTTAATGGTACTATTATAGGGACCGCATGCGGTCACTTGTCCACCGAATATGACTAGGATATTGGACTATTGGGGCTTACGGCCCGAACTGGAGGCAATTGCTCTCAAACGGACGGGGATCATGTTCAAACATTGTAAGCACAATCATCATCTGTCTGGATTAGCCCTCATGTCCCGCATGGTTAGGTGAGACAGGACGACCCATAGCTGACTACGAATACTACGACTGGATTATGAGAGATCTTGCAGCCGATTATCTGTTCATGAAGGCAAGTTATATGCACCTTCCAAAGGAGCTTGCTGGATGAGTAATGCGCAGCATAGGGATCTCTACAATATCCTGTACGAACTCGCTATGTCTGTAGGAGTCGAGATACGCTTCGGTGCGACCGTGGTTCATGTCGACCCGCGGACACCGACTGTCTCTCTGTCCTCCGGCGAGTTGGTCGGGGCGGACATTATTGTCGGTGCGGATGGTCTGGATAGCCTCGTCCGCAGATGTATGGAAGGCGCCTCGCAGGAAGAATCTAGCGCACCCTTGTTCATTGCAGGGTGAGGTCTTGATCGTACCGGGACTAAGGCAGCTACTGATCGAGTCATCCAGTGCTGTTCTGGACAAAGAAACAATGACAGACGATGCAGAACTTCGTGCTCTCCTTAGCTCGCCCATGGTACCATCCTTGGTCACTTGGTGTATCCGAGACTAACTCCTAATCATAGGCTACTCTATGGCTCGGTCAAAGAAAGGCCATGTGGGGTTGTCCTTTGGTACGTGCTCTTCCAGAGTCCCACGTGTTCATGCATTCATCGACGCGCCAGCCCAATGGAGGCGGATACTCGCTCAAAGTGGCTCTTCCTCCTGATGGATACAATTTTGTTGAGGAATATGACAACGAATGTGGAGCTGATCAGCTTCATATAGATTTCTCGTCATATGAATCAAGGTAAATGTTTTCCAGTTTTCCGGTGGCCTGACCTGACCGCAGGCTGCATGTTAGGCTACAAAAGCTGATTAAGCGTATCAAAATATTCTATCCTGCGATATGGAAGGTCCGCCGACCTCTCGACTCGCTAGTGCATGAGAGCAAGAAAGTAGTACTTCTAGGCGAAGCAGCGCACCCTATACCCGTGAGTGTATTCGTGAGCAGGTTACTGCGGTAGGATTCTCAACACTGCTGTCCTATAGCCCAATATGACCCACAACACCGCCCTAGCCATTGAAGACGCAGCTGTGCTCTCGAACCTCTTCTCCCGCATTCAGACCCGCGGCGAAGTGGATCAACTGGTGTCCGCATATCACGAGATCCGCTATCCCAGAGCGCTCGATATCCTTCATTCGGAAGTGGCCAATATGTGCTTGGTCAGCGGATTGGAACACCCGTATCAGGACCGACTGACAGAACTGCAAGATCGAGGGAGGCGCATGTCCACGGTGGAAGGGATCCCGGATGAGGCGCCCAGTCCTGAATTCATCCGGCGCTGGGATGAGATGATCAGGATGTTCAACCATGATGCGAATGATAGTGTGGATGAGTGGTGGCATACGTGGGGCAGCCTCATGAACAGGGCTACAGAGGGCGGCATGGCGGGTGCGGGTGAAGGGTTGTTACCAGGGAGAAGGACTCCCGTAGTACGGAAGGCATCTATGATCTTAGTGCAGACTGACCAGACACGCGATTGAGTGTCTACTTCGAGATGACAGTCTGGAATGACACTGACAACCCCCACATTCAGAATCTCCGGTATTTTGGTCTAGGAGACCTCGACTATAGACATGCTCCTTACGAAGCTTACGCTCAATGTTTACGACCCTCGTGACGATTAGTACATAATATTCAACCCATGTTGTATCATTAGCGCATATACACGATGTATCCCAAGCCATAATGCCAATAGCCGGATCTTTACAAGTCTCGAAAAGCGAGAGCCACCCAGTCACCTATCGAAAGTGACGTGTGATATGCTCCATGAGCAATAAAACGGTTACGGTGGCAGAAGCCAGAAGTACGATCGGCTAGATCAACAAAGGCGTCCTTATATATTCAGACTACCACGCCTGCGAACCGCATTGTCCGTGGCGAGGATTGCGTTGATTTGCTAAGCCGGGCCTAGCGCGATAAAGGCTATCAGCGTGCCACACTCTGGTGCGGCTGGCCACCGAGTTCCTTCCCTTTCGCTCACACTCTACCGGTATACCTGCCATGTCCGCAAGAACGAAGAAGGAGCAAGAGCCCGCGAAAGGGGACTTCGCCCAGCTGGTCGACTTGTTCAAGTCACTGTCGACAAAGCCGTCACGAAGGAGAGCTGCCGCCCTGCAGGACGAGCTGCCGAAAGTCCCCGAGGACTTGCATGGTGTTGTAAACAACATTGCAACAGATATCTTGGGCAAAGACCGTGTTGCTCTAAGGCTCTTGCTATACCGGGAAGGCGTGCCACATCAGTCTTCTCTACCTGCGTCCGCGTCTTCTGCCTGCAAGAAAGCTCCGGACAACCACGCGCTTCCTTCCCCGTTCAAAGTCCCCGTCACTCCAAAAGGGCTGCTCGCGTGGGGAGCCTACGGCGATACTATAATCAAAGACAGTCAAGCGCACTTTGGTTCCTTGCCCACAGAGCTGCACCCACAGGAACAGGCTGAGGGAAAACGGCGGATGGGCCATAACAGAGTCACAGCAAGGACGATGGACCACAGATTCTCCGACGAGAAGCTACGCAGAGCGATCAAGAAGCGGTGCACAGTCGTGGAAGCGGAGGGCGCGTCCCAGCCACAGGAGACGCTGTACCGACTTCGCGGCTATCGACCCAGGCCTGCTAGGAGACTTGCGCCAAAGGAGAATGAGATAGATGCAGCAAGCATGGTCGAGATGAAGAAGAACCCGGGCTTTCAGGATGCTTTGGAGAAACTGGCCATGCGGGAGAAGATGTCGTTGATCAAAGAGGACGACGGAGCAGACTCGGACGAAGAGAACAGTTTCGGAGAGCTTCTGGGCACGCGAGCGTCTGGATGTGGAGATTTTTCTGGGTACTTGTAGGAGAGTAAGCGGACTGCATGGCATGGTGAGTGTCCTTACTGTATTCTTGAAGGAAAGGGCTCTGACTTGGCCTTGCGTAAGACTATGAAGACTTTAGAGCATCGACCGTATTCTTCGTCCTACCGTTGGATTGACAAACTGCATGGCTGAGCGCTGAGCAACGATGTTTATTTCCTCTTTCTTTGAGCATTGTCTCTTCACTCTTGTAATATCCTACAAGGGTAAGGTTGTATGATTTAGAACATAGGGAGTTTGATAGCACAACGTACCTGTCTGGTTAAGCTCCGCTGCGGATAGCTCCTGCAATACCTACGAAAACCGGGTCATAAAACCGCCTTCTTAGCACGTATGAAGCTCTCAAAGGGCGTGTCAGCGTGGAAGCTCAAAGAGGTGGTCCAATCCGGGGCCGGTGTCTCCGGGCACACCGGACTTTGACCGGACTTCCAGCCACATGAGCTCCTCTCGCTGCGTTTATAGCGGCATGCTATTGCCGCTATCATATAGATGACGAGACATGCTCACGTCCAGAGGACGCTTGGTAGCAATTGGGAAAACGCGCTGTATATATAGTGGAGGTCGCCATTTCAGCCCTCTGCTGTTGCGACCCAGTTGGATTTGAATTACGCAGCCTGAAGGACCCAGGGGATTCAGAAACACAACTGACGCGAAAATATACCGGGTATACGTATAGAAGCATGAGCTCTGGCCTTTGCGATGACTGCTTTAAAGGTAGAGTCGGGTTTGCGAGTGTATATGGGCTACGAAGCTGATTTATACTCGCAGCTGTCCGCCATGAGGGCACTCCGGAAGGTATGCCACTCTCCGTATCATCCATCTTTGAACGGTGGCAGACCTTTCCTTTTTCTTCCCAGGCAATCTCGAAACCATCAACGGCGTAGAATGCTACGTCGCTACTCCACCCGGCGATTATCCCAAGAACAAGGTGCTCCTCTTCTGTTCGGACGTCTTCGGAATATACCTGGTTAACAATAAGGTAAGCTCTTCCTTGCCACAGTCCATTATATTGTTATAGCTACTGATGACATGATTACAGCTGCTCGCCGACGACTTTGCCAGGAATGGAATCAAGGTGGAGTGATCATCGGCCATCGCCACTGATATCCTAACGATTGAGAGCGGTCGTCTCCATAGACAATCATTCCAGACTACCTGTTCGGTGATCCTATCACGGATGACAGGTTCTCTGGGAAAGTGCGATCATGATCTATACATTGCACCGTCCACGTCAGAGACTCACAGACCTTCCTTGCATTTCACAGGTCCCCTTCAACCGCGACGAGTGGATGAGCAAGCATAGGCCCGAGGCGACTCGCCCTTACCTGGAAAAGGTCGTATCGGCCTTGAAGGAGCAGGGTGTCACTGACTTTGGTGCTGCTGGCTATTGTTTCGGCGGTGCGCGCTTATCTTCTCTGTCTCGAGTTGCATGACGAAGATAATCGCCATTAATCAGCGCCGTACTGCTTCGAACTTGCATACGAAGGCACTGCAAAGGCCGTGATGCTCGCGCACCCCTCCCGTCTTCAGATCCCTGGGGATCTCGAGGTAGACATTGACAACTTCGCTGTTGACAGTTGTTGATGCTCACATGGAACCACTATGCAGAAATACGCGGCTGTTTCCAAAGCCCCTCTTCTCATTAACTCGTGCGAGACGGACGCGGCATTCCCGCAAGAATCCCAGGCCAAAGCTGACGAGATCCTCGGGGGCGGCAAATTCAAGCCAGGCTACGAGAGGCTTTACTGGGAAGGATGCCGGCATGGGTTCGCTGTAAGTTAAATATGACTGACTATTTTACAAGAGTCGCCGATACTGAGTAGATCTACTGTCGGGGCAATCTAGGTCCGCGGCGACATGAGCGACCCGAAGGTCAAGGCTGGCAAAGAGGGTTCATTCAAGGCTTCCATCGAGTTCTTTAAAAAGTATCTGTGAGAAATGAGACGAAAACCTGGACACTATGAACCGCGTGTAAGACTAAATGGAAGTATCGCATCTCAGCTGTCTTCAGAGGTATATGATACTGCGGGATAGCGATACAGCCTTCAATTGGAGGAGGCAGATATGCATATTACAGGAGTCCTACATGCTCTTGAGTCTGAATGGAGCACCTGCCATGCATGAATTGCAGATGCAGGTACTGTGCCACACCAAGACGCGTCTGCGACATGTGACTTGCCGCCATAGTCACGTGCATGTACATAAATCAGCGCATCACTGCAAAATGTCCGACCCGCATCGGGGGTATGTGATCCTTTCTGACAAACCTCTTCGAAGTCCGTGTTATGTTCGACGAATGAGAGACAACGGATACTGCGAATAGCGCACTGCGACATCTCTGCAGACAAATTACACGTGAATTTTTGAAGGACTTCGTCATGGCTGAATATTGAATCGTAAAATGGGACTTCTGATCGATAAGGTCAGAACGTATAAATATGATCGCTGGTGACAAAGACAGCAGGGCCCACATCCTCGTCCACTTACCTTCTGCTACAAGATAACCTCCGACCATACACCATGAGTTTCTGCAAGGACTGTATTAGCGGTACGTTCATTACCTGCAGATCCATATGGCTAACTCAATCTGATGTTATCTCATACTAGGTGTCCGCCACGAGGGGACCCCCGAGGGTGCGATTCTAACTTTCATTTAAATGCCAGATCGGCGTGGTCGAGTTAATCTATACCCATTTGCTCGGGATTTGTAGGCAAGATCGAGACGATTGGCGGCGTGGAATGCTATGTCGCGACCCCCAGCGTAGACTACCCGAAGAGCAAGGTTCTCCTCCTGCTCACGGACGTCTTTGGTTACTACTTGAACAACAACAAGGTGCGTGTTGCACTCGGCTTCTATCTAAGCCTATCTCTGACATTCGGTTGTAGCTTCTGGCCGATGACTTTGCTAAGAACGGGTTCAAGGTAAGTGGTGTCTGGAGCACAGATCAGGTTAGGGGACCGAGAGAATGGGTATGAAGGTTATCGTCCCCGATTACTTGCACGGTGACCCCGTTCCAGAGGATGGCATGTCAGGCAAGGTATCTGCGGTCCAATTGTTTGTGGATCCACTCGGCTGAAACGCTTCTGCCATTCAGATCGACTTTGACCTGATGGCCTGGTTCGGTGGGAAGTACGACAAGGAGGGAAGAGGCCACACCCCGGAGCACACTCGCCCGCTCCTCGACAAAGTCATCGCGGCCCTCAAGGAACAAGGCGTTACTGACTTTGGCGTAGCAGGCTACTGCTTCGGCGGTAAGTAACTCGTCTAAATCCAATGCCATCCTGTTATGATGCTTGGGATAGGTCGCTACGGTTTCGACCTCGCCTTCGACCATGTCGTCAAGGCCGTCATGGTCGCCCACCCCTCGCTCCTCAAGAATCCCGAGGATCTTGAGAAGTACGCGTCGACGGCCAAGGCACCCCTCCTGATCAACTCTTGCGAAGTCGACCAGCAGTTCCCCAAGGAGGCGCAGGCTAAGGCTGACGAGATTCTCGGTGGCGGCAAGTTCGCGCCCGGTTATGAGCGCCTGTATTGGGATGGCTGCACCCACGGCTTTGCGGTACGATTGCGTTCACTTTCTTTGTGTGGAGAGTCAGTTTATAACTTGCTTTTTGACCAGGTCCGTGGTGACATGAGCAACCCCAAAGTCAAGGCCGGCAAGGAGGGCGCGTTCAAGGCTACTGTTGAGTTCCTGCTGAAGCACCTGTAAGGGGATAGCAGAGATGCCATAGTACGCAGGGCAAGGTCTCCGATAATCTTGTATACTTGTTAATGCTATGTGATCACTGCTGTGTACTATGTTCTCCGGCCATCCAGATCTTACGCGTTGAGCAAGGAAAAATCCAACATGCCACCAGAGCAGATACATGGGCGACATCGAGTCAGCCCAGAAAGTAATTCAATAGGATGTCAACGCAGCGTATAGAAGAAGATAGTTGCAGACACATGTCATGCCTTGCTCATAACAGCAGCAGCAGTCGCCCTTCTCCTCTTATTCCCCCTCCTGATCTCGCCGAGATCCGCATCCCGCTCGATTTCATTGCATCCGACCAAGAGCCCGATAGCCCTGCCGAGGCCGCCAGGCTCGTCGTCGTCCTTCTTCTTATTCTTCTTCGCCTTGCGCTTTGTTGCGGCGGCACCGGTCGGCAGTGGCGCGCCGGCGGTCAGAGGCAACACGAATGGCGAGGGAAGCTCGTCGATGGAAAGGGACAGCGGATTAGTGATTGTTCCCGCGGCGGTGATGCCAGCGGGGTTCTGGCCGTTCGGGGTGGGTGGAGGGGAGGTGCCGAGTTTGTTGCGGAGCTTGCGGGTGTGTGAGCGGGCTTGGGAGTCTAATGTGGCGTCTACATAGGACATAATTATAGGCATAGTTGAGCATCCACAATACTATTCGTTTAGTGAGAGAACGCGTACCTCCGACCGCCTCGCCATCCTTCTCCTCCCGTGCTCTTCGCCGGCGCTCCTCGATGCTCTCGAGCATGCGCACCTTCAGCTTGTCCTTCTCGCGCTCCCACTCCTCCTGCACGTTATCGCGTTCTTCTTCGTACGCAATGTGTATTGACTCCAGCGCGTTCTTCTCTTCCAATGCGATTTGCGCGAGGAGCGCCGAGCGTTCGAGGGAGAGCGGGTAGAGGCGGAGGATGTAGGCAGGGCATGTGTCCGGGCGCGTGGAGAGCTGGATAGACATGCCGTGTTGCGCTGATATGGCTTCTTGGAAGTAGCGAGAGCTTCACATAGCGTAGTGGCATGTGAGTAGCGCGTAGAGGAGAGAGTTGGGAAACACCTCACTCGTCTTTCCGCTCTGTCATTTCCCTCCCAAGCTTACCCGCCATATCCTTCCGCTTTCTGTTATCTTTCTTCAAGTCATCCGACGAACCTGAGTATTCCCAAGACCTCATGAAAACGGGTCTCATAACACGTCTTGAAACACGAACCGTGTGATCGACTCGGACCAGCGACAGCGTTATGGTGCTGGTAGCTCGTGCCCGGCTCCTGCATGTTTCCATACGGGTCCGTTGCTCGAGATTTGTTCGAATGAACAGGAAACATTCCTGGTTGCGGAGGCATGCTACAGTGCGAAGCGGGCGTATAGTCGAGGAGGAGAATGGGCGGTGGCACCGACGCAACATCCGGCAATCACATTGTATGCCGTAATGCATCCTTGATTGACCGGCCGGCAACCTCAAGGCGCGTGAACTTTACTACCGTCTCACAGCGACCAAGCCACAGATCGCGGGAAGGCAGGAGCGTATGCGGACGACTTTGATTTTGAAAGGAATTTGTAATTTGTCCGGTACCTCGTTCGCGACTTTGGAACCGCCGCGGCCGATGCATCGATGAAGAGTGCTCGCGCAGACGTTCGACAATCTCTGTTTTGCGTATCTTGAGTACAACATACCATTCTGGCTTGTGTGTGAAGACTCTAGTCCAATATATCCTATCCTTGACCATCACTGACGCAGAATGGACAGTCTACGATCTTTCCCTGGGCCCCCGCCGCTGCTCCTGGGCGTGCTCCTTTGGGCGCGCGAGTCAGCGCATCCAGCAGCAATCGAGTAACGTTTTCATTAGGAGCAGCGAAGCTTCCTGGAGATACGACAGCATGTCGTGTGTAGGTGCAGGGCAAGAATGATTTTAAAAGGAATTTGATATTGGCTGGATGCGTCGTTCATATCTCCTGAACTGCCGATGTCGATGAAGGATGGAGGAGCTAACCGCATCTTCGACTATCTCTTCCAAGCTCCAAATTGCGCGTCTAGAGGTCCAAGTACCATATGAACTTGAGTGGGGAGCGGTTAGTTCGGTTTTTACCGCTCTTCATCATCGCTGATAGGGAGCGGACAGCCGACGATCTTCCCCCTTCGCCGTTGTTGAATGGTGTCTTGTCCTCCCAGGCAAGTCAAGTCAATGCATTTGGCAGCGTTCAAACGAGTTCAAATTTGACAGCTGTGAATATTCGGGGTATTCGTAGCGAAAGGCGACGACGTCACCTCGTGAGTCTACCAAGCGCGATATGGTCCTAAAATGCCCTTGTCACCTTCAGGAAGACAAGGAAGAAACGTCCGGCGAAGGCGGCGTCATTCGCTGTATTCTCAAAGGAAGCGTCGCGAAAGAGACAAACTGAATATGAAGACATGCAGCCCAGGCACTCTTTCCGAGTAGCCGGCTAGAGTGTCGTTCACTCCTTTTCCAGCCTTTGCCTGCCCGTCATCTTCATGCTCGGATCGATCACTAGGAAGCCATGTCTCGTGGTGAGCCTTCGGCGCGAGTCTCAGGACATGAGTGAGCTTATTGGCGACATTTCTACGAAATGGCCGGCAGATGTACTTCCCCAAGTCAATTCACTTTGCTCTAGGCTGCTACCCTTCTCGCGACTCAAGCTGACATTGACGTAATATTCCAGGCCCGGCGACGTGAGGATTTATCCGGTCGACTTGTCCTATGGAACAGAACAACGTGAGTATACCACATCTGCGGTGCATTCTAAGATGCTTGCCGATGGCTACTGATGCACGCCCTATTTTGCTCAATGTGAAGGCGTCTCGTGACTGTTCTATGAATTCTTCGTAGGTCATCTTTGCAGCTGCAACAAATCTGACACTCCCGCGAAGACCCGCCATGTAAGATTCTCAAGGATCAAAGAAGAGCGAGGTGAGAGATGTTCCAGACCCGGGAGGATGGCGGGCGCGTGAACCATTACACTAACTTAGCAACACATGGCGAGGAACGTTGAAATAGCGGGGAATTTATTCTACTCCTGATCGAGCCACCACGAAATGCATCGGGGCTAAGCCCCGAGTCCAGTCATAGCTTACGACGGCAGGATGTAGAACTTCAAAACATTCCCGGCAGAGAAGCCAACCCAATGCGGTAGTCCTCGCCCACATAGGTGCCCTGCACCACCACATCGCCACCGAAGTTGATTGAACACCGCAAATAAGAGCTCCACGAATGGCCACTGGCTTGGTGCATTAGGTATATGCTATTTCGCCGCAGGTGTCCGAAGGACATAGAGAACTCGATCGGTGGGCGGTTAGCTTCGAGTCGCCCGTCCTCCTCGAGGCATTTTTCCATGCCAGTTCGCCTTCATCCTGACCACCCCTTACGGTCTATTGGTTGCAGCTATATGTCAGCTCCCGACGATACCGCAGCCCCAGAAATCGAGGATGGTCGGTTGGTGTTCTTTCCATGAGCGAATCGGGTGGAATACCGAAGCGTCCGAATGATGTTACAATTTTGTACGTCGGGTAAGCGGTCTCCCTTGCTATATTGCCAGTGATTTGACTTGATAGGCTTTACGCAGCGTTCCCATCCCATTGACCAGCACCGATGATCGAAAGGAAGAGGAAAGTGCGTGGCTTCCTGCCCACCATGTCTGAGGAACATCATTTTCCGAGTCGTAAGAAAATCATTTACTAGGCCGAGCCATCGTGTGACTCAGAGTCCGCCTCGTGCTCGGTGGACCGAATGTGTCCGACATAGGCAGCCGCTTAGACGAATTTATGGCTTCTGAAGATATTTTTCGGATATCAGAAAGCAATCAAGGAAACAATGAAATGCAAGAGGGTCCACCTAACTACTCGCTTCCTTCCTAGCTATCCATAAGACGTATGGAACGTTCAGCACGCTGTTTCCCGTGCTCCAGATCTTCCATCCTGGAACGCGTAGCCACGCCTCCAGAAACTCTCGAATGACATCCTCTGCCCTCAGTTCCGAGACCATAGCAACGGTAGTCTCAGAGCCTGAAACATAATCGATCGTATCGACGAGCGGCTGCAGGAGGCTCGGATTGTATATGCAGTCGATGACGAGGACAAGGTCCGGAGGATCGTCTCTGGCGTATGGAGCATACTTTTCGCGTGCGGTAGAAGACGCCAACTGGAGGAGAACCCAATCAAGTTCTTCCACGGTGATGTTGCTACCCCTCGCGTTCGGACTCGGCCATTCAGGAAACGAGAGAGTGACGTTCTTGCGAATCAGAGGCAGGAGGGCTGGAATGTCGGTCACAGTGTATCGCCGGACCATGGGAGACAGCAGAACGCTAAGCATTCCAGTGCCAGCACTAGGGACGTGTCAAAGGGCAATGGTGAGAGTCTTGGTCGCAGCAGCATATTCAAGAATGCGAACCCCAGCTCTAGTACGTGTGCATTGCGCAAGCTACTTGGTTCTAAGAAGCGATCGGCGACAGGATAGTAATGCTCTTGCAGAAGGACTTGAGCGAGTGCTATGCTGCGGCGTCGCTCGTACTGATGTTCTAGAGTCGGTTAGGGTACCCGGTCACTCGCCTTGCTTGCCACAGGACGCTGCCTGTATCGCCCGAGCGAGAACGAAGAGACGTCGTGTCTTGCGATAGTTCCACTTCTATATTCGTTTCTGTCGCGATCTTTGTCTTGTATTTTCTGGGTCGTTTAGTAGGGGGTTCGTCGTGCGCGTTACTTGGAGCTTTGAGCTCAAAGGTCACAGTCAATGTATCCTTGCGTGAGTCGACCTGTCCAAGACCACGGAAAGCACTCGTTCCGTCTGAAGTACGAAATCCGGACAGACGAGTATAAGCCAGAAAAACCTGATAAATCATTCATCTCGGTTGTTATCGCAAGTCATAGATACACTACCTCCTCATCGGCATCCACTACAATCGTCGATTCAGCTGGTAGTCGGACTAGTCCATGCACTCTGCATGGAATAGGTATGCCTTCATTATTCATGGGTAGGTACTCGCTGCGAGGACAAGTTCAGGGTGGCCTAGCTATAGGCACGGTCGTATGGGTGTTCGTAAGTCCGTACTGATACACACGTGGCGAGGTTCTCACGGTATCGGGCGCGTACTTTGCAAATGAAATTGACGCGTAGTTGAAAGTCGCGTCGCCTGTTCCGCGCTTACTCCTACTGCCACACTCTGCCACGCAAACTCCTGCCTTTTCACCTGTCGCTACCACCATTAGCCTTAAGATCTGCAGTGCACGTCGTTGCTTGATCAGAATGGCCGGCACCCACGTCTACCTGGCCCCACCGCTCCTGGAGTTTGGCGACACCAAGGAGTTTGTAGAGTCTGGTCGGACACTAAACACCACATTCTCACCTCGAGATAATTCTCTGGCCGTATTCGTCGGACCGAATGTAAGTCATGCTTTACGCGTGCTCATGTATCGTTCTCGAATTATAGCGTAACAGCAGGAGTCGGCGGGCTCAACGTCTGCGGCGATGCGGAAATATTGGGGGGATATACCACTGTATCTTGCAAATCTGAACCGGCCGCCCGACACTGTACGACGTGAAGTGGGTATCGGGTTCTCTCACAATACACCGTAAATGAATATGGCAGCTAGTTCGTCGCCGGAGCTGGTATGGTGTTCGATCTGCTTGCTGCTTTGCGTAAATCAGGAGATCGTGATGGCTACAACGACCGGTATGTGAGGTTATGCAAGGCCCGAACCAATCTTACAACGAATACTGCAGTGTTGACGATCCCTCATATCAAGTCGCCATGCACGCGAAGTGCAAGGACCTGGTAAATATGGCAGAATCTTACTGGATCCGTGCGTCAGTAAGTACTCTGTCACAAGCGCTTTTACGCAGTATGCTTCACGACTTCTGCAGCAGCACGGCTCAGACGAGGAACTACAATACGACAGCGACCATTATCGCAGTCTGCACACTTGCCTCTCTTTGACTAACTGTTTATATGCACCTCGTCCGGAATCGACAAGATTGCCTGTTGGCGACGACCTCATGGAATGGCTTAATGTGCATTACATAGCACCTTCTTCAGAGGAGGGCGATCATTTGAGCAACCTGACCTCACCTTGGGAAGATGAGACTTTCTGGCCTTACCTGACCCGGTCGGTCCGATCAGTTGTTTCTGTGGGTCCCGTAATTAATATCGGAGCAGAGCCATCATCCGCGGTCTGACCAAAGCTTCTGTATTCTTCATGGAAGCTCTTTCTCGTCATCCCTCGAGCGCATTGCAGGATCTGTCGCAAAAATTGATTCCGTTGCTTCAGTCTCATCCGCATGTTCGAGACTACGCTTCTGTGGCAGAATTCTCCCGAGCCTCACCTCGATGGAAGGACAAGATAAAGGCTCTGCGCTCAGAAATGAGCTCGATTTCACATGACGACAGGGACGACGGGTTTGAGAACTGGTGGGACCGGATGAGTGACATACTGAGCATCCTCGAGGGTCGTTTCAGTGTCATAAAGCACGTCTGCCAGGAACTTGGCGCCGATTGGAAAGAGATCTGCGCCGCTTACGCCACGCTTGTTCATCCGACATTGAGCAGGGGCGACTTACCGTAAGTTTCATCTATCTCTCATCAGCGGGATAATGACGATATTTTTAGAGAACTGGCTGCAGAGGTTCTAGAGGACATGCCATCGGATCCGACGGACTTAGAAGACTCGATTCATGTGGCTCTCGTGCGTGCTCAGTACCGGGAGGCCCTGGCATGTTCCGCTCGACTTGATCCATGGCTGGCTGCTCACCTCGCTACTGTCATGGAACTGATGGCATATGTGGCTACTGCTCCCAACGCAGAGTGGGTACGCTCTGACACCCGTGCGAGCGAGAGTTACTTACTTTTATTACGAAGGTCGGGATTGTCTGTTGCGGATTATTATATCCTCGCGTATGCGGAATACCTGGCTTCCGATCCGGGCTTATGGCGACTTGCAGTCGCCTATCTGTGCAGCTGTGAGAACATCGGTAGGGAGATGGCGGATACAGTTCTCGTTCGGGTATCACTGGAACTCGGAGCCCCGGAGGAGCAGACAGAGGCAATGGGCGGAGATCGAGTGCCGAGGGCGGAAAAAATTATAAGAATGTTGAAGGAAATCACACAGGTCTGTAGGGATTACGAGAGGATGGCGGCCATGCGGACGGTATACAAGGTCAGTTCCGGCCACCTCGCCTTCGTAATTCCGTTGAACGGATCGATAATCAGATCGGCGCTGGGAAGCTCATGGGCATGAGAGAGTACGCTCTGGCGATGGAGTGCTACGCGAAAGCCGACGATTGGCCGGGACTAGGTCGATGTGTGGACCTCATTCTGGAAGAGTTCATCTCGGGCGGTTGGTTCCTGATTGGACTTCGGCCGGACTCAGCTGATTCGCTCCTAGGACCGGCGAAGTTCGTGCGCCTAATAGACAATACGGCCTCGTTGTTGCAGGAACTGACAAGTATTCCCGAAACTCCCGGCATATTTCTCCATCGCCTCACCTTTGCTGTGAGGTATGCCGAGTTCCACGATAATCTCATGGCCGAACGTTTTCGAGATGCTGCGATGAACTTGGAGAACATGTTTCGACAAGACACAGCTCCCAAATCGTGGTGGGCAATATTGCTTTGCGACTGCGTGGATCTGCTGCAATGCGGTAAGCGTGTGACGTGGATAGGATTAAATTAGGAACTGACCACTTGCGGTCTCCATGAAGAACCCCCTGTGTTCACAACTGAGGCGATTTGCCTGTTTCTGCAAAAACTGGAAGAACTTCAAGTCAGAGTGGAACAGGGATGGGCTAATGATTATCTAAGCATCATCGTCCGGACAACGAGAGGTGGAGGGACGAAGGATGCGTTACAGCGGCTGAAGAGGGTACGGCTGGCCACGACCCGTTATTATGCGAAGAGCTCTGTCATAGACATTGGCTACAAGGGGATTGCTGTCTTGTGACCACAGATTGTAAGCGTGACCTCGATATAGTACTTCATTGACGCTGGGATGGCGCCCTCGTGTCAGGACCATGTGTACCAGACTCGCTAGAGATAATTTGCATCTTTCCGCCATACCGTCGGGAAGGTGTGGGCCAGCAGCTTTTCCAATTCCCGCAAGGCATTTAGGCAGGACGAGCCCGAGCTGCATGTCTGGCGATAGGTACGTGCACCATATGCTGATCTGAAGTAGCAGAGCTGAATTTCAAGCCTCCTTAGATTGCGTGTTTGCATAAAAATGTTTCAATACATAAACCGTTGCCACATCTAGGATGCACTACTAATGTCCATTGGGCGTCCCCGAAGCACAAGCGCTGCAGACGACTGGGTTCTGCTCCATAATCACGTGTTGATCCGGCAGCATACTGACCATGGAATCAGCCCGGAGCGGATAGAGAATGGGTGATACACATACGCGTGGCGGCAGGTGCGTTGACAATCGTGCTCGTCTCGTTGATGCATCTGGCTTAAACTGCAGAGACGGCTGTTGCAATCAATCTGTGCAAGATACTTGGGTCAGCGCAAGGATATCTTCGACTAGAAACCAAGATAAAAACCCTATGAGTACCGGTATTGATGCGGTGAGCACAGGAATATTGGCAATATGTAACGAGGTTGTAGCACATGACGACTAGAGGAGAAATGGGGGATGCTTGGTGACCGGTGATGACCGCTCGGCTGAGTCTTGAGGCAGGAGAAGGAAGGGGCTGAAAAGTATTCTGCCTCCTCTACGGTCAAGCACCGAGCTTTTAAACTGAATCCTCGCGACCTTTTTGGATGAGTCCTCAGAGCGGAAGGAGCACCCTTCGGAGGTCGAGAACAGGACGCTAATGAATAAATCAGGGATCCTCGCGACTTCAATGTTCCCATAAATACTTGCGTGAGGAGTCATGCTGAATGAGTGCAATAACATCATGTTCGATGGCTCGACGACATGTTCTTATCGGACGATTGATTCGGATTGTGCTGCGTAATAGTGCTGCCTGTTCCGAGTAGCGCCGCTCTGTTTCATCAGGGAGCAGTTATATACAAAGTATGCCATTGCGGTAGGCAATATGTGACCAGCAAGCGACGCGGTATTGATTGAAAGATCGATAGCATTGCCCAGATAAGGTTCCAGATGGGATATCTCATATAGCGATCTGCCTACTTCTCGCGGAATTTGTAAGACAGAGTAAAGATGCCTGTTTGCCCGAAAAATCCAGCACCTGAAAATAATAATGGTACGCTGCCGGTATAACTTTACCTGATATAAGTGACAGTGCGTTACCTAGTTGGCACTATCAGTTAAAGTTGGACCGTTGAAAACTAATCCGACGGTGCTACGGACGCAGTACTGAGAAGTTCTGCGCTCGGATGTAATGGCCTGAAGTTGCTTTTGAAGGTGCGGAGGTCGCCCTGTTCCGCCAATGAATGTGGAACGATTAACAAGAAGAATTGGAGTGCAGAGCTCGAACAGTGATGGTCATAAGGTGCGGACCGAAATGTCGAGAAGACATATTAGAAACTAGTAAATTGGCTGAACGCTCTCAATTCAAACCTCGAGTCATTGCGGTAGGGCGCGCATGCAGATGTCCGGTGCGCCTCTATGGGTATCATCGAAAACAAAGCGGCATCAGGAACTCATTCTCCACCCTGCGGTAAGCAGCCAACGTGGCCGAGTGCCACCTACCAATCGCATCACTCTCTTTCCGTCATATACTCAGATTGCAGTTTCTGCGCAAGGTGAGCAAGCCGCGTGTCTCAGATTATCTTGCAGCCAGCTATGTTAGGAGATATTTGAATGCACGACGCTTCTCGTTTCAGATCACTAAATTATACGCTCCGTCCTTCTCGCCCACATTGGGACCCATGAACCAAAACAAAGACGGCCATCTGTAAATTGCTCGAGGTCTGTCCTGCGACGTTACTGGACTTTCGATTCTAACCACCGGTTTAGGTCGATGTACCGCCCGTACACAATATCTGAATGCGGATACCGTAAGTCGCAGGTCTCCTTTCTTATCGTTGTGGCCATCCTTGCTGCTGGTCCATCGCACCTGCGACGTCCGAAGCCCAGGAACTTGCCTGAACTCGGTCCCAGCCGCGGATCTACTCCCGTCGACCGTACTACATACTACGACTCACGATGGGTGCCGTATACCGGGCCATAGTGGTCCCAGATACTCTTTCCGACCGTACGGTTGCTGGATGGGCTCGGACCATATACCTCGGGCACTTAACACCATACCCCTACGTCGGATCCGAAGCATAAAAAGGCGTTCAGTGGGTGAAATGAAATTCGGCTCCAGCAGTTGTGCCCCTGAGGCGTCTAGGTCTTCCCGAGACCATGCTTAATGATGCCGTGCCGACCGGTCTCGAAGATCAGACTGCGAGGACACGACGTCCATACCTATGTGAGTCGAGAACTCTTGTTTGATGATGAGCGCTATGGGTCCTCTAATGGAATGGGTTCCCTACAGACAACAGAGTCGAAGGCTGCCTTCGAAGATGGAGATGCGTGCACAAGATATGCACAATATGACGTCGACGCTTACATCGCTGAGACATCATCTCAGCGCTACCAAGACGACAGCGATGAGCCAGATATTTCAAGATGTCATCATCCCATTGACTTAGTGACTGCAAGAACCATTGGCAGGGAGCTTCTCTAATTGACTGAGGCTCTGTGCAGACAAAGGGAGGTGAGGGTCGCCCTATAAGATGAGACTGCCCATAGAATAAGGCATACAGCAGTTGACGTCGGCGCTTACATCAGTGAGATGGACTGCTCTAGGTTCTACGAAGAAGGCAGCGTTGGCAGACGTATTCGAGGACGTCCTATCATGGACTGACTGACACGGACACGTACCCTCTTCCCCGCAGAATGAAAAAGAATCAGTGAGGGCTGTATTAACGATTAGTTGCGTGACGTTATGTTGGGACTAACGCAAGGATCCGTGGGTTTCGAGCCACTATTTCAGTCCTGGGTGCGACTGGCTATTGTAGGGTCGTCCATTTCAGCCGCTACTGCTGCCATTGGGACTAAATACTCCGCCCCAAGGTATGCAAGGAGGCGTTTCTCGCCTTGTCCCGTTGGTGAGCACCAGACATAACACGACTTCAACACAGCATATCCTAAACATATCTAACTAACAGAGTCGGCTGGCAAGTGAGCGCCCCACAAATGGGCACATCCTGCGGCCATCAACTCACAGGACGGAAGAAGCCTGAAGATCTTCAAGGGGAGCTGCGGTAATGAAACCCTAACCATGCAACATCTATATTGGATGCTGGCCGGATTTAGGCTGCGTTAAGAGTTACCCTGTGACGCCAGCCTCCCGGGCGACGGCTGGGACATGATGACGACGTCGACGCTGCGCTCCTGCAAATATATCCTCCGCTTGACCTACTGAACCCACTTACCTGCTCCTTCAGTGACCCCGTCGCCCCAGATTACATTGCACTCGTGGTGTGCTCAACTTGCCTGCGTCTCGAAAGGTTCGTGCATCGTTCAGGTATGTGGCAATGTCTCTGCCTGCTCCCACCTGGCGACGGCAATGCCATCGGCATCTCGCATTGAGCCCGGGAGTGTGCTCAGCCATCCAGCTCAGTCATCTCACGACTGCGCACAACGAGACAAATCCTTGCGATGCAATGAAACGTCGTGGTTAGCCTTGGTGACGTTCCCCGGGCATCAGGCCCCCCTTGCCGTTGTGGGATTCATACTCCCCGGCTTCTGAATAGGCGAGGCGCCGTCCCCGGCGCTTTGACTTGCTTGAGAATATTAGCAGACGTGCCTGCATGTTATCATGGGATAAGCGCGTGGCAGCTGCGCACCTTCCTGACACAGTACGAGGTGTGTCATTCAGTTCATATCGCCCCTTGAGCTGAATACCAACTTGCCCTTCTGGTGCATGCAATCGGCGTAATGGCGAGGCTATGCTCGAGTGCAAGGCATCAGTTCTTTAAGGAGCACGTGTAGATGCGAGAAGATGTGGTCGCGGTCGAATACTTCCCAATGATCCAGAAAGGCCTCTTTCCTTTGAATTAGCATGCGGAACCTCTGATCGAAATATACAAGTCTTGTCTAGGCATCTTGACAATTAGCCATCTTTGGCGATGGGTCTCGCAGAACAGCTGAGGGTCTTCATTATATGGACTTCGCTTTGCCACGCACCGAAAATTCGACGCTGCCCCGTGCCTTCGCTCTTCCTGGGACACGTGAGATATTAAAGTGGCGTGCCTAAGTAATGTATCCGACGAGCGCAGATTGCGATGCTCTTGAAGCGCCTAATCGCCTAATCCTCCGATGACTGTCTTTTCACAGAAGTCTTTGGATCCTAGACCAAATCATGCGGTGAATATGCGGGGAAAGATACAGGACTATCTGTGGCAAATACGACCCTTTCCATAGCCCCAGAGCATATGTATCAGGGCAGATATTGCCAGTCCACTTGCACGGAGTCACATACCTTGGTCGAGGAGCATCGTAGTTCGGAATTCTTTGGAATGATTTCCTGATAGGGGAAGCTAATGCTGTCCTTATAGTGCCCGAGTTTCTCGGGTTATGCGCGTATTAACCTCCTCAAGTCCATGTTTTACAGTTCAGGTTTGCAAGGGACCTATGTGGACCCACAAAATACGAGGAGCCTGGGAAAGTGACGGACTTAGGTTCTCACACATGCCTGCCGTCGTAAAGTGGCATTAGGGCAGCCGGAAGAGGCAGTCACGGTTGTCCTACCAGAACCATGTTAGACGACGGCGGCGCCAGTACATGGGAGAACGGGCCCGGCAGCGACTACGAGCACCAGGACACTACCTCGCCTTATTCTCCCAAGCAGTACCCTCATGCCGGTTCCGCTTCTCATCATCACTCTCAGTCTCGAGAGTCCTTGACTGCCGAGGGTTCTTCGACGAGCATTCCACTACCGCCGACGAAACCGACATCGCCCGTGCCTAGGTCCAGCTCTGAGTCGCATGGCAGATCGTCAACTTCGAGGCGGGACAGCGCGCAGGTCGCTCTGGAGCGGAAGGAGACGTATTCGACGCTGCCTACCACGGAAGCACCGAGTGTTGTGGAACCGAACTTTGATGAGAATATCCTGAGGGCATTATGTGACTTGGATGTAAGGACCATTATGTGGGACCTGGTGCAGTCTACTCATATGTGTGTGCAGTGCTCTGTACCGCTGCTACTGGACCGAATAAAGCAGAGCATGTCATCTTGTAAAGTCAGTGTCCTCCATGCCTCCAACCCTACCCACCCTTAGCGTATGATATATAATTAGGAAGCCGCCACGTTTCTAAGAAAGCGAGCTGCAATAGAAGAGGAATATGGGAGAAACATGCAAAAGCTAGCAAGAACGACCTCGGAGGGGTATACCGCGACCGATGGAAAGGCCGGGTGAGTATCTCTCGATGATGACCTGACTTGAGAAGAGTTTGACTCTGTGTAGCTCGTTTGTCAATGCGTGGCAGATGTCGATGAAGATTCACGACGTCCTGGCGGAAAATAGACTGAAATTTGCGCAACGACTTAACGAAATGAGCGAAGAATTAACAAACCTCATCAAAGAGGTTGATAAGAATAGAAAGCAGGTGCGCTCTCCATGATCTTTCCGTGGCCGGGTTGTTAATGGCCCGTAGACCAAGGATTTGGCGAACCGATACGAGCGTGCTCTACAAGACTCGGAGACGGTGACTGAGAAGAGCAAGAGCCGGTTCGACATGACTGCCGAAGAACTTGAGAGACTATTGTTACAGAAGGAGGGTGAATCCTTCAAAGAGAACGCCGTTCAGTTGCGTTCCCCGGGCGGTGGTGGTAAACGTGTGATTGGCAAGGTCGCCGCGAAAGGGGGCCTACTACTCAAGGGCAAGAACCCTGGAAACGTACGTGTATATATCACCGCACTGTGCAGCGGCTTGCTGAATGTCTTTCCTTCCAGCTGGCTCGGCAAGAGGACGATGTTCGCACACGCATGTCACAGGCGTCCGATACGTACCGAAAGGCTGTCACCGAGACACAGACCATCCGACAGGAGTATTTCAACTTTCAGCTTCCTAGGATCCTGCGAGTCCGTACATGCCCTTCCGCGCTGGTTCGAGGCGCTGAATTAATTCAGGTCTCTGTCTGATTTTCCCATGCACAGGCCTTAAAAGAATGCAACGATGAGATTGATCTCGGGACCCAGTATCACCTGTCTCGATATGCATTCATATACGAGAGCACGGTGCTCACTGAAGGGACGACGTTGTCGCCGCTGGGTATTGAAGACGGTCCGTCTTTAACCCGGATCCCTGAATCGCTCACGTTAACTGTATTTTACTCCACCACCAGGACCCGGGTTGAAGGCGACAACTGAGACTATTGACAATCGCTCGGATTTCAAGGTGTACATGCAAAATTACGCGTATGCCCACGGGGGAGCGAACTACCGCGGACCACGGCGCGAGGGCCCGGCTGACCAGGGATTCGTGCGTGCTCCTATCTCAGATGCCTTGCTGCCCAGGGAGCTGATATTTATCGCAGGTACAAGCTTTAGCGAACCTCGGTGACCGGTCTAACCAACAGATCCAGTCGCCATCTGGGTACACTAGCGGGAGCTCGCCGGGCGCGTCGTCGTCGCAGGTGCATGACCGCGGCCGGCCGACGTTTGGCGTCGATCTGGCTGACCAGATGGCGAGGGATGGCGTGGAGGTGCCGCCGATCATGGAGAAATGCTGCGAGGCGATTGAGAAGTACGGGCTGCGCTCGCAGGGTATTTATAGGATCAGCGGGACGGTGACGAAGGTCAATAAATTAAAGGAGAAGCTGGATAAAGGTCTGTTGGCTCGCTCGAGAGACCCGTATGACAGTGCTGACTGCTGTCCAAGACCTTGATTCCGTGAATCTGGACGCGGAAGAGTGGTCGTCGGATATCAATAACGTGACGAGCGTGCTGAAGCTGTGGCTGCGCGAGCTGCCCGATCCGCTATTAACCCAGGATCTGCACCAAGGGTTCATCGACGCTGCCAGTGAGCGTTCATTGTTCATTAATTCTGATCTATTCGTGGGTCGGACGTAACTCTAACTAGGCCTGTGCGCCTGCGCCTTTCATGACAGAAATCGAGAACGACCGGCTGCGACATATCCGGCTGCACGAGCGTGTCAATGAGCTGCCAGACGCGAACTATGCGGCGCTGAAGTACTTTATGGGGCATTTGCACCGGTGCGTGGTTGTGCCGGGTTATGTTTTCGTTTGCATGGTTCTGTTGGTGGATGCGTATTGATCTGTGGGTTTGTGATTGCAGGATAGTGCAGTATGAGAGTGTGAACCAGATGTCGGTGTCGAATATTTCTATTGTGTTTGGGCCGACGCTGTTTAGTCAGAATGCGGGGAATGGGCAGATGGCGGACGCGTCGTTGCAGAATAAGGTATGTTTTTCTCGTCGTTTTTGTTATCATGTTTTCGTTTCGTGTCTGTTCCTCATTTCGTCCATCTGGCACTCTTCTCTCTTTACCTCTTCCCTTCATTTAATGTTTTCGCTTCTGCATTACCGCATATATCTGTCCTGGTTCATGACAGCCCATTTTTCCGATATTCTTCTCCTCCTCGCTGTATGCTGACTGACTCTATCAGGCGGTGGAAACGATACTGGACCATTACACGGACATCTTCGTCGACGAAGCCTAGTAACCCATCGACTCTGCAATTTCCTGTATCGTTTGACTTTTTATTCGACGCTCTTTTTGGTTGCTCTATGGACCGTTGATTGTTATTTTACGTGGTCATTCTATTCTCGGTTACCTTATTCGTTGGATGTTGGGTTGTTAGGGGAAGGGGCGGTGTGTAGATGTGCGGCGTGTACTGATCAAGTGTGGTATTTATGGGACTGGAAGATAAGGATTCTTGTTGTTGCGTGTTCCGTAGCGAGTGCCTGGTCTGCTAGGGATTGGATTGTGGTTGGAGCCATGGGACGTGAGTGTCCCGCGGGGCGAAGGCGGGGTTGGAAGACTTTGGGGAGATGTACATCGATAAGTCTTCCGAGTCGGGTCGTGGTCGCCCTCGGCCGGTTTTAGATGCGTATTCAGACACCTTATGCCTGCTCGCGGGTGCAATCTTGCTCTGGACGCGGCAGTGTGGTTAAAGCACTGGCGGAGTACCTCGAGCTGTCGACGCCGCATTCGGTGGGTCGCTGTTAGTCATCGCACTGTCAGAGATTCCGTACTGGCAGGACCAATTCTCATTCACCTTCAGCATCACACTCTACAAACACCTCCCCACCCAGAGCCCGTCCACGCCTCCCCGCCACCACTCGGCGCCGCTGGGAAAGACGACCCTGATGAGGCTCGGGCAGGCGCGGGCGTAGGTGGCGCAGAGGCTGTGCTCCTCGGCGGGCTGGGCACGGCCTGGGACGTCGGTCGGGGAGAGGTCGAGCTCGGTGAGGAGGGCGAAGGAGGAGAGGACGGGGGTGAGCGCGGCGAGGAGGGCCTGGTCAGGAATGAGGGTCTGTGCACAATGGGGGGAGAGGAGGAAGGGGCTTACGATGCCGGACAAGGCAAAGTGGAGGGTGTGCCGGAGAGCGAGGCGCACGCGGAGGACCTCGAGGCTGGGAAAGTGCGCTGAGACGGCGCGGAGGAGGGGGGGTGTGACGCTGATGAGGGCGAGGTCGAGGACGCGGACGCGGGTGCCCATGCGGGCGAGGTCGGCGGGGAGGATGCGTTCGGGGTGGGCGCCGAGGAGGGTGAGGTGTGCGACGGGGCGGGAGGGGAGGAGGGAGGCGGCTGTGGCGGGGCTGCCGGCGAAGGCGTGTAGGTGGGGGAGGGCGGAGGGGGGGAGGGGGAGCGGGGAGGGGGTGTCGGAGAGGCGGAGGTGGGTGAGGGTGGGGTGCGCGGCGAGGAAGGGCGGGAGGGAGGTGGCGAGGGAGGGGGCGAGGCCGGCGAGGGACAGGGAGGTGAGGGCGGGGAAGCGGCAGGGGGAGAGGAGGGCGCTGGGCGGGACGCATGCGCCGGCGGGGCCGAGGAGGAGGTCGAGGGAGAGGAGCTCGGTGAGCGTCGGGAGGACGCGGGCGAGGGTGTGCAGCGTGGATTCTGCTGGGGCCGGGTCGGGGGAGGGAGACTTGGGCGCGGCGGGGGCGTGCCAGCGGAGGTGGAGGTGCTTGGTGTGGGCGGCGAGGCGGGGCCGGGCGAGGAGGGCGGCGAGGAGGGCGTCTGTGCGGGCGGGTGCGGGTGCGAGGGCGTCTGTGATGGAGAGGGAGGCGTAGAGGATGGGGGCGGCGATGGCGTGCCAGTGGCGGGAGACGAGGGAGGCGGCGAGGAGGGACGCGGGCGGGAGGGCGGAGAAGACGGCGTGCCAGGTTTCGGTGGGCAGCAGGGCCATCGTCGTGCTCGTCAGGCTGGAGACGGGTCTTATCGCGGGGACGGAGAAATTGCGGTGAGCTTTCTGCTGGCCATCAGCCCGACGGTCGGAGCACCTTAGTCATCGCATAGAGCTCGTCGGATAGGCGCATAGTCGGCGTTGTTACGAGGTGGGTTGCAGAGAGTGCAAACCTTATTATACCTCACATGCACTCGTGCCATCCGCAGCCATGTATTCAAGGAACACTACCCTACTTGACTACGAACTGGCTGCGTGACGCTGCGAAGTGTTGCTCATTCTTGAGAAAAATGTCTGCGAGAGCAAAAGCAATGGTGTCGAGAAAGATCGTGGAACAAACTCCCGGGATGAGACACATACAGGTCACGTGCGTGAGTGTGGCACGGCGAGATATCTCTTCTCCATGAACGAGCAACGTAGGGACTCCATCACTTTCATGCCAAGTCACGCAGCCACCATAGTCGCAATACCCGGGGGTATAGTGTATTGACAGAGATAGGAAAGAATAAATAAAAGTACAGTAACGATACAAGAGTGATACAGGAAAGCAGATGATAGAAGCCACACCTATGCACCGAACCCGTAGAGCGTACGTCCTGACCGCTTGAGCGCGTACACGACGTCGAGCGCCGTGACCGTCTTGCGCTTCGCGTGCTCCGTGTATGTCACCGAGTCGCGGATGACCTACATATATCCTCAGGGTCAGCATGAGGAGCAAGTGAGAATGAGGAATGAGGAGAGACGCACGTTTTCGAGGAAGATCTTGAGAACACCGCGGGTCTCCTCGTAGATGAGGCCAGAGATACGCTTCACACCACCACGGCGGGCGAGACGGCGAATAGCGGGCTTCGTGATACCTGCGCAACCCAAAGTCAGACTGGGAGCCCCCAAGCGTTAAACGACTGCTTCGAACCCACCCTGAATGTTGTCGCGAAGAATCTTGCGGTGACGCTTCGCACCGCCCTTTCCAAGACCCTTAACAAAAACAATAGCATAAGTCCAAGTCCCCAATCCCAAGACCTCTTCGAAAGCCGCCTACCTTGCCACCCTTTCCACGGCCAGACATGTCGACTAAGATAAAGTGTTGGTAAAGTTAAAGTGATGAGGATGAGGCGAGTGGGATGTGGCCGCCACCAAGCGCCCCCGGGCTCTATATACCGCGCCAAGTGGCTGTGCTGAATTATAAGGTTTCGTTGATTGTTGATTGACCGCGTGCATCACGTGCACACATCCCGCGACGGATATATAAGCTCCCACACACCTTCCTCCGCCTCCCACTTACCCATCCCCACCACCACCACCACCACCACCATCCCAAGTCGCGGCCCTCCAGACCACAATGGCCCGCACCAAGCAAACCGCTCGCAAGTCCACCGGAGGTAAGCCACACACACCCTCTTCTCACCGCCCCCCACCAACACTGACTGACCGGCAATACAGGCAAAGCCCCCCGCAAACAACTCGCCGCCAAGTCCGCCGCTCGTAAAACCGCCGCAGCAGCCACCGGCGGCGTCAAGAAACCCCACCGCTTCCGCCCCGGCACAGTCGCCCTCCGCGAAATCCGGCGCTACCAAAAATCCACCGAGCTCCTCATCCGCAAGCTCCCCTTCCAGCGGCTCGTCCGCGAGATCGCACAGGACTTCAAGGTCCGTTATCTATATCTATTCTCCCTTTGTTGACGGAACTGCCTGCTCACTGTTGTATCTCAATCAGACGGACCTGCGCTTCCAATCCTCCGCCGTCATGGCCCTCCAAGAAGCAGCAGAGGCATACCTCGTCTCCCTCTTCGAAGACACCAACCTCGCCGCCATCCACGCCAAGCGCGTCACCATCCAGCCCAAGGACCTCGCCCTCGCACGGCGCCTCCGCGGCGAGCGCTCATGAGTTTAGAGTCGGCGTCCCGGGCACATGTGTTGTATTCTCATCTGTATCACTATCTTATATTAGTTTATTCTCTTATCCATTTCATTTGATATCCATCTCTCTGGTGTGAAGTGGCTGAGGTGTAATGCTGCATATCTACGTGGAAGGGACGTTCCTGCAAGTCTGGTCGGACTTATCATACTCTCCCTGGCATGGACATGTGGCACGTATTCCAGCAGCCATTCGCGTACAACAGAAGCGGACCTGAGTGACGTTCGATATACCACTTAGATATTCTAACAGTGGTACGTCCGTAATGGGTGCCATTAAGTTGATGCCCATAGCAATACTAACTAAAGCACATCTACAAGATATGCAAACCGTCCTAGATCCAGTCCATGGAGTATATATACACGAGTAGTCCATGCTACCCAACAGCGACAACACAAAGTCCACCTCAAAGCACATCAACGGGACATCAAAGCACGGCCACAACACCCACCACAACCGCAAGCCCCAACACCGCCCACCTCCCTCTCCCGCCCACCCTCCCCGCCCCACTACTCAACGCATCGCTCGCCCCACTCGCGCTCACACTCGCCGCCGCGCTCCCAATCGTCGCACTCGGCAACGGCCCATTCACCCCGTCCATCGCCAGCGCGCCCTGACTCAACTGCGCAAACCCCACGCTCGGCGGGTTGAACCTAAACACCGAGTACACATTCTTCAAGAACGTGTCCCCCACGATCCACGCCGGCGCGCTCCCCCCCGTGCTCAGCTCGAAGAACGCGCCGAGGCACTGCGTGCTCGACAGCTGCGTCAGCTGGAAGTCTTTAGGGCTGATCGACCACGACTGCCCGCCGAAGGACATGGAGACGTTGACCTCCGTCGTGCATGGGTACGTGTAGTAGCCTTCGAACTGGCCGGTGCCAGGTGCCGAGTCGGGGATTTGGGAGTACAGCTGTGCAATGGCGCTGGGCGGGCCGCCCACCAGCGTGGTGCCGGTGTCGATGGCCGCGTAGGAGCTCGACGAGCTGGAGAACGTAAGTGTGTTGCCCTGGACGTTGAGTGCTGCAAGACGCGGGCGTGTCAGACACTACGAGATGCCCGAGAGCGACGTAGGAACGTACCAGTCAGTGGTAAGATCCAATAAGACTCTTGTCCGGAAGGAATGGATTGGAAGTCGATGGCACCCGTGTACAGAGATTCATTCACGAAGCCCATGGTGAAAGTTCCTCCAGGTTCTAGGCCCTGAGCATCATTATCGTCGACAAAGCTGCAATATAACGGTCAGCAGACTGGACGATGGTAGGTTTCCTTCGCAGACATACCGAGTTAACTGGAAGGACATGACAGGCGAATCCCATGCTCCGCTGCCGGCCAGCGTCTGCCACAAGGGCGTCGCACCCGACGTCGCGATAGTGTTCCACGCAAGTCCAAGCAGCCCGGACACAGGGTTGTTCAGCAGCCCAGACGAAACCGCGCTGCACACGCCAAAGACCTGGTTCGCGACGGAGAAGCCCGCCATCTGGACAGTGTCCTGCCCGAGGACACCAGCAGCCTGCCCCGACCCATACTGGATGTTGAATGGTTTGCTGAGATTCTTGAAGCTTGACGATGATGAGGAAGTGAATTTAGGTACAGACTTGCATCCGACTGTGCAGCCCGAGTCTGCTACCCAAAGATCGCTATTTATAAACCGTCGTAAGAATAGCGTTCCGATGCCCAACGAAGTGCTGCGACTCACGAAGACCCGGTGTCGAGAATAACATTGAAGGAGACAGGCGGTGTTCCTATAGCGACGGAACCGTAGTAGCTGCGGGACGACTGTGTAAGCCAGCAGATAATGGACGCATATACGAGATACATACCTTGAGTCTGCATTCTGGTTCGTGATACTACATGGTAATGAGCATGTGGCACTCCAAAGGCAGAAGAAGCGACTCACAGGTTTGTTCCGCTACCACGCTTCGCAACTCCGGAAGAAGAGCCGCCATATTTGCCTATGAGCATCTCTCGGTGATTCTGGGCCCATGCCCCCCAGTCCTTCTCCGTCCGGCGATTGTGCCTCTTCCGTACAAGTGGGATAGTCGTCGTCGAGCCCATAGCAGGTCTCGGAGCAGCCAGAGCATCAGAAGCCATCAAAAGCAAGATAGCCAGCGTGCATTGTAATGAAGGCAGCATGATGTGTGAGTCGAGTCGAGGTCAGTACCAGTGGTGATGGTGATTAGTCGTAAGCGATACGTTAGTCGGTGAGTCGAGTCCTCGCGCTGCGAGCTTGAAGGTCAGTGTGTGTTTGAAGTGAATGAAAGCTGAGGAGAAAGGACGTCCAGCGTTGGAGAAATGGAAACAAGAAGACCTTATACCCTCCGCAGCCAGCACGCTCAAGGAGATCGCGCGCACTGCCGCGCCTGCCGCGTATGGGAACCGAGAGACTTGGCGGACCGCTGTACGGTCCGCCGGAAGGCTTATCTAAGCCGGGGACCCGCCTCCCGCAACGCCCGAGCGGACTTGGCCGCGTAGCACGCATAGGAATGACAATTGCTACAACCTGGTCCCGCGCAAGTTTGCACTTGGTGCTATGATGAGGCTGTAGTATCTGCGGGTACATGATCGAACAAAATGATTGCAATGGCCTGCTCCTTGCCAAGACAAATATTGCTCTGACAAAGTACCTCAGCCGTTTTCTTGGCCCGCTCGGCCCTCATAAGCGGGTCGAACAAGAACCCGAGAGCCGAACCCTCTTTCCGACCCATGACATGGAACATCCGCGTAATCGTTCCACCATGGCATACTTGGAATGCGATTCATCATCACAACAGCATAGAATACATTAGAGCAAAGAAACGCTGTAGAGAGGATACGCGCCAGAAATGAAGTGAAAGTATACAAACCGACACGTCTCATCGCCGCTTTTTTCTGCCTCTCTTAGGTCTTGACATTGCCTCCTTGCATTCCCTGCAGAACCACCTGCCGCGAGGAGGCACAGTAAGGTCCACGCATCCGTAATGAAACTGAGCAATCGTCAGACCAGCCATTGGCATCGAGCGAGTTCACTCACCCATTCCCGCTCGCAATCTTCATTATCGCAAGCTATCATCTATTAAGACGGTTATCATCATTATAGTAGTAGATGGACACCGCTACATACCTCCCCATAAGACACTTGATTGCAGAAGCAGTACCGTGGTTCGTCCGGATTGGCCATCGTCTCGAGCGCCCCCTGCACCGGATCCGTGACTACGGGCGCCATCCTCAGCTTCACGGACTTGACGTTAGTGGCCGCACGCTCCGACGGAGCCACATCTTCCTGCTTCTCATCTTGCTGCTTCATCCTGGGACGCCGTCCTCTCCTTTTTCCCGAAGTCGGCGCGACCCGGCCTCCTTGGACTTCGGAGACGATCCCCATTGCTGGGGCATCCTGCGCCTCCGCGCCGGTGTCAGCGTGGTCGAGCACATCAACGACTATATTCTCTGGATCGCTCGATGCGGAATTGAGCTGTGCCCGTGTCCGCCCCTTGGGAACAGCCAAGTCAGGAAGTACTATTGGTGCTGGCTGAGTACCCGGTCTGAGACCATGTGAAAGAGCGAGCTCCTGCTCCTGAATCGCCTGGTCTAGTAGGCGAATGTGTCTGTCAACCTGGTTCATGGCAGACTTAGTTGTCGTGTGCCACAGAAGTAGATGGCAGATGGACTTACTGTATCATAAGCGGACTTTGCGACATTGATCTTCTCCTGAGAGGCAGAAACCATCTCTTCGGAGAGCCTGGCTACTCTTGAGAGCAGCACCTGTGCTTGTGTTGAATTCTGAGGCAGTTGCTCCGACAGTTTCGAAGACGGTGGCAGCTGCGCAATGCCCTCCGCAGCTGCAGGAGTTAAAGAGGCCATTCTGCTAGGGGCTTTGGACGGAGATCTCAGAGCACCGTTGGTGAGAGAGGGAATTGGCACAGGGTTCACTGGTTCGGCTGTAGTACTTGTCGGTGGATCGACATCCATCGCCTCTGCCGACTCCAGTTGCTCAGCGACCTCCCTCTGATTTTCACTTGAGGAGATGATGCCTGCTCGGAGTCTTCGCCACTCTGTATACCGTTGAAGCATGGGTAGAAGGGAGAAGTGGTACTCTAGGGTGCGGCGCAATCAGTGTCAGGCGCGCTCAAGCATTCTGGAGCTGCCAGTACTCACCATGCACGTGTTCGTCTAGCTCCTTCAGCAGCGCAAAATGTCTTTCTAATGACAATGGTAGTTGCTCCACGGCTAAGTTCAACATGAGCGATATTCTATCCGACCGCGAGCGCCGACTTGTCATTTAAGCAAGTAATTCGAACATTACTTTCGAAGAATTCCTCCTTGAATGCATCCCATACCTCTGCCTCCTTTCCAGTTTGCGCGCTCGAGTGTCCATGGGCCTCTGGTACGCCACCCTTGCCATCTACTTGCTCCTGATCCGCGTCTGCTTCCATGACATCCCCACGTTCGACTGGTTCGTCCTCATCCATCATCTGAGGAGCCTTGCGGGATTTCCTCCTGGTAAGCCTCAATTTCGGCGACATTGTACGCCTGCAGTCTCCAGAGTTGAGAAAGCCAGAGAACAGAGGATGGACGTCGTCCGCGACGCGCTCCCGCGCTAATTGTTCAGTCCCATGAGGCCGTCATTTCCCACGAATCGCGTCGGTGGCGGGGACGTGGAAATTGAATGCATTGCTGGCATGCTCACTCAGCTTATCTCTCTCCCTGTCGCCCACAATGGCCCAACCGCAACAGATGCACTCGCATGGACCTGGCCAACCGATGCATACGCATGGCCCACCACAGCCCCAGCCACAGGCCGCTGTGCCTCAAGCAGACCCCGTCATCCAAGCCCTGATCGACGCGGACTACAGACCACTGGACCTTGTGGTTGGGGGCCCTAATGAGAGCCAGGTCTTCTGTGCGAAAAATAAACTGGAGAAGTGCACAGACTGCGATGTCGATTTCACTATGACGAACCGGATAGCAAGGCTATTAATCTCGCAGCCGAATCTGAGATGTCCACCTCCACCTCAAATCGTTACGCCGAAGCTCTCACAAGTGATAAATACCACCAAGGAGGAGGGGAATGTATGTTCCAGCATACACCCATTGCTGAGCCAATACTTATGATGTCAATATAGCAACTGTACAAGAACAAGCAATATGACAAGGCCATCTCGAAGTACACCTTGGCAGCCAACTACGCAATGCAGCGTCCACCATGGGAAGCCAGCCAGCTCGTTCGCGACGAACTTTCCACGGTCATCTCAAATCGCTCGGCTGCCTACCTTGAGGCAGGAGACCGTATAGGTGCTCTGGTCGACGCGGAGACAGTCATCCAGCTCAAGCGGCCATGGAGTAAGGGGCACTTCAGAAAAGCGAAAGCATTGGTGGAGATGAGGGAACTGAAGGAGGCGAGGGATGCCATCAACTTGGGCTTGCAGTTCGAGCCAAATAATGCGGTGCGTAGTCCGTGTCTCGAAGAAGTACCAATATACATGGTGCTGATGGAACATTATATAGGAAATGAATGGATACCTAGCCGAAATCAACGGAATGATCAAAAAAGAGGAGGAGGCAAAGGCATCTGCAAGAGCGACCTCTCCCCTCCAGTCATAGCGCTACACGTGCTCCGAACTTACAGATTTCCCCGATACCTACACTGTGCTGGCCCTGCTGGTACATGGCTGTATCATTATCCCCACTTTACCTGGACACCCTTTCGCTTGTCTTCTATCTATGTAGTCCGTCCATCCTTGTGTATCTTCCTAATTACTTTGCATCCGCCCAAGGATCTCGAACGCTTCCACGCACTCTTCCGGTCTGCGGAATATTCTGAGACGTATGCTCGACGGAATCTGGCTCCTTGCTTTCCATATTCTTGTTTGTAGCTCCAGCCGCCTACGTTCCGTATCAGAGATAGCGTATTGCATCGAGTTTTGTCGTGATGCGCCTGGGATCCATATCCGGGACGAGCGACGGGATGAAGGCGTGGATGAGGGTGCATCAGAGGATATTGAAGCGGCGTATTCTGGTTCGTTGGAGAAACTCGAGGCGTACAGGGGCGTCGACGGCGTACTGCTGGAGCTGAAATAATCCGGGGGCTCGTCGGCGGAAGCAAGGGGAGATTGGTCGAAGTTCAGTGAGTGCGCTTTGGTTGGCCTCGACGTAGGCGTGGCAGAGGACGGAGAGACCATATCCGAGGCCACCCGCCTAGGGATTCCTCTGCCTGTCGCCAGCGGGGTAAGGCCCGGCATCCGGCCGCCCTTAGCGGGCTTCACCGTCGTGTTCCTATCAAGCGTCGTCGGAGCAGGAGGTTTCCAACTCTGACCTGTTGGATCGTCGACCGGATCTGCATTCTCATCAACACTGACATCTCTGACGAATATGGCGAGAATCTGCTTCGGCCGTTCCGCAGCTATTGCAGCATACAGTTCAAGGTCCTGTTCACCAGTGTCCCCAACAAGCAAAAATTGCGATTCGGGGAAGGCTTCGAGGACGCTTAGAACGCCGGAACGCTTCCTCGCGGCGGGCGTTGACAGGAGACCATTGAATAGCGAGCGGCCGCCATATGAACGTAGCTTGAGAGATCCTGTATGAATGTGGTACTACATGAGCGAAAGAGCTAGCTTATTCGTAACTCGTTGACATACCTGGCGGAAGATGGGATATTTGAATGAAATCGTTGATGACAGGCAGCAGTTCAAAAGGACCGTTCGACTATGCGCAATATGAACTCACGTACAAACCGGAACCGATAGGAAAGTACCTACCACATAATGAAACCTTACCCCTCTCTTCCACATTTCCATATACCAATCCGGCATACCAGGGACAACGACGTCCTTGAGCTCCTTCACGAAAACATTATGGAACACTGCTCTCGCACCGCTGAGAACGCTCGACAATTTAACAGTGTCGTCTATGTCAGAAATGACTCGGACCGGCGCATGCGCAAGTGGTACGTGGATGCCTGACGAGGGCAGATCCGCAGGAAGATGCCGAGACTGGAATGCAAAATTGGAAGTGTAGTACGCTGCCGCGGACGAAGATGCTTGCGGTGGGGGAGGCAGGAGCAGCTCAGTCCTGACAAAGAACTCGTGCTCCTTCGATGTATCGGCCAAAGTCCTATGTATATTATAGGCGCAGACCCTGTTCCAGGATATCAGCACCGTGTTCTGGAAATAACCGTCAGGACCCGTGAGCACGTCCTGTGTCATCAATGGCGTAGGGAGTGTCTCTGTATTAACAGGCGACGTGTATACCGAGATACGGACCAAGCGTCCGGAGAGAGCTGTAGTCCAGAAGGGTTCCAATCGAGACTCGAGATTGGCATGCATTTGACGCACAGCGGCAGGTAGCAGGCCGGCATCAGGCACAGAAGGGCTGTTGGGTCCCATCGAAGATGACGAGGCATAAGAGGAGGATACAGATGAAGGAGTGGAGCTTGACTGGTCCTCGAAGTCCAAGTTGCCCTCCTCGACACCGCTGCTCTGCTGCTCTTCGTTTTCAGCGGCAACAAGACGCAAGGATGCTTCCAGAGTCTGAACTTCGTAGTCGTCCGGGATATCGGAAGGCGGTGGAGGGAGAGGCTTTTTCCGCAGGAAGTCTTGTTCTGCGGCTGAGAGGGCTGGTGGGTCAGCGGGGAGCTGACCTGGTAACTTGGGCAATGCAGCGAAACCTGGCTACACTGAGGATAAAGGTTGCCTATAGGACGCATAATAGCTCACCTCTGGCCATTCGAAGGAAGGCCTTCTGGGCACGAGTGGCGTATTCCGGAGGGCGGTGGCTCACTGCAAACCCAGACACAAACACCTCCACATCGAACTCATGATCTGTAACAGCGGAAAGTAAGCTATGTTGGATGAAGTAGAAATTACCTGCTCTATCCGACCAAACCATGCGCTGCGATGGCTAGAACGGCCGCTTCTTCTGCAACTTACTAATCTCACACATCAACACCTTTCTCATAGCACATTGGTCTCATACTTGTTATCCCGCACCAAGCTTCGAGTTCAATGCCAGTTTATAACTGCGAGAGGATGAGTTGGTCGCAAGGCACCATCGCACGTTCAGCGTTCAGGCTTCTGAGTAAAGGGATAGACCCTACCTGATTCCTGGAGACCTGCACGGGCAGTCACATCCACAGCCCAGCATTTCCGAATTCCTCTCCCGCATTCATCCACACAGCGCATGGTTTATTCGGATAGAGTCCCTATCATATAACCGAGCAGGGAATGGCTACTTACAGCTCTGAGCGTTCACTTCTCTATATCGCCTGGTAGCCCATCCCGGAAACAAGGATATCCGCTCGGTCGTGATTCCTTCACCTCCTCTCCCTCGCCATTTCTCGCCGGCCCACTGCTTCCAACTTTGCTTCTTCGCTTCTTCGTCACCATACCCGTTCTCCCCTGGACGCAAGTCTCGCCGGGCGCGTAGTGTGTTCTTCAGATCCGCAGGCCGAGCATTTGACAACTTTGAGAGCGCAGAGCTAAGCAGAGACCTGGTGGGCATCGTATTTTCTGGCATACTTCTGGAGGACGAGGAAAGAGTCGTTGCAGTGCATTTCCCAGTCCATGTAAATATGATACAGATAGGGCGCTGTGGGGATGCAGGCTGTGGCGGTCAGTGACGCGTGGGTCGCGTGGGTCCAGAATTCCCGCTCGCCGGAGTCTTGCCACTGCAAACCGCGAAGGCATGCTGCGCTCGCCATGGTTGCTCTCTTCGGCTTTGCACAGACGAATTTTTGCCCTGCGTCCCCGCCCTCATGAACTTTCGAAACGCGTAGGAGGGAGATGTCTATCAGAAGTCCCATCGTTCCGGGAACGATTAGCCCAGTCGGCGATGAAAGAGGTAGCGGTGGAGTCGTTCACTGAGCGCGTCAAGAAGCCACGTATCGGATGGCAAATATACGTGAGTGACTGCACCTATGCATGATACCTACTTGCTAAGTGTTGAGACAGTACGTTGTGATGAGCGGCCTTGGCATCTACCTGATATCTGCGAAGGCAGCGAATGTCGAGACCGCCATATGGACCGAGCGTTTGAAGCAGAGTGCGGTATTCCAAGACAAGGATCCCACCAGCGACGACATCAAACGTGCGAAATACTTTCATCTGGGAAAGGTGTGTTCCCTGCACAGACCAAAGGCTTCGATTTACATCGAGTCTATAGCGCCTCCAAGCCATGATTCTTGAGATAAACAACAGTGTCTCTAACCTCCCCAATACAGTGAAAAGCATGCCTATTCTGGCTACTGCGAGGTCCATGCAGAATTATCTTGATGCTTCGGAGGCGAGGAGAGTCTGTTGGACAATTGTCCTCTATAATACTTGCATCTTCTTGGCATGGAAGATACCGCGGGCTCGGTCGTTCATGAATCGAGCGTTCACGCATGACCCTCTCTCTGGAAGGTCATACACTCTCTTCACTAGCGTTTTCAGGTCTGTGTCCGACTTTGTAATGCGCGCAAGCCTAGCTTAACCATGATCACGCAGCCACTCCTCTTTTTGGCATCTAGTCCTGAACTCCATGGCGTTGACAAGTTTCAGTAGGTGCCCATGTTCTTGCTCTGGGCTGAGGATAGTGTCACTGATATCTTTTCAAGCGGCGACGGCGGCCCAGTACTTCATTCGTGAGCAACGCAATAGCCCGACCGCCATGCCTGAGGCTTCAGTCCGTCAGCACCTGTTCGCGTTCTACATCTGCTGTATGTGGTCTTTCTTGTTATATCATCGTCTCGCTCACACCCTCGTACAGCTGGACTCTTTGCGAGTCTCTTCTCGCACGTAGCATGGACGAGAATAGTATATCCTCGTATTGTGTCACGAATTGCGTCCCCCACGTCACCTGCGAAGGGACTGTTCCGCAGAGCCGTTACTGCGGACACGCAGATAAACCCATCCTTGGGAGCTTCAGGTGCAATTTATGCATCTGTTGTCGTCACCGCCCTGGCTTTCCCGGATGCGGAGATCTCCCTATTCTTCCCACCTGGATTAACGCTGCCCATACAGTGGGGCGTCGGCGGATTTGTGCTCCTGGATATCATAGGTATACTGAGAGGATGGCGGTGAGTATTATCACTGTCGCGAGGGGTTACGGCTGATTAGGGCTCTAGATTCTTTAACCACTGGGCGCATCTAGGAGGCGCGATTTTTGGCGGGCTGTATTACGCGTGGGGACCGTCCTGGTGGGACGGCGTACGTCAGTGGGACATGTCCGCCCTAGGAAATATCAGTTATCGTGGAGATGACAGTGCTCTTCGCAAGGAGATTGCGCTAGGAGTGAAGCAGCTGGCTAAAGAGGAGGAGGAGTGGGATAGGATTATTGCTGCGAACTCACACAAGAAACCTCGTCCTGGTTAATTTATTGCAATGCATTGTGACGTACTCCCTCCAGCTCTGTTGTGTACGCGTGATCCTGCTGCAAACCTCGGTCGACAGAAAGGGCAGCAAAGGCGGGGTGGCACAAATGACCATTTGCTTCCGCGTACGCATGGATGTTCGAATGCTCCAGCATTTCTCGTGCATCTTAATGTTGCTGTAACAATAACAATCCTCCCCCAGATGTCTAACTTGAGGCGAGCGGGGTGGGTAATTCCTTTGCCGAATGGGGCATCAAGTGCTTTGTCAGCAAGGGCCACATATAAAGGTCAAATTTTGTGTGGGCCTTACTTCTCCAAACTCCCATCTTCTGGGTATCGCTTCATAGACAGGATATCTTCCTCGTTTCTCGGAATAATTCGATAATATGCCAAATGGATCTGTAAATGGTGCTTCCGGTCTTGAGGACAAGTTTGGTGAGTTGCAGTTGTTTCCGAGACGCGCCAGCGGATGTGCTGATTCTTCTCTGGAGCTTCTCTCGGTCTCGAAAAAGCAGCGTACATTCCTCCTCATATGAGAGGTCAGCAGCGGGCTGCTTCTTCTCCTTCGGTACCTAATGTTAACGGGTAAGTCATCGTGGAGTCTATCTTTTGCTCCACTCGCTGACGCTAGGCTTTGTAGGAACGGCTGGAACGACTCTCGTTCATCTACACTCTCCGCCCGTGGCGGATACGAAGGAGGCAGAGGCGGGTATGGAGGAGGGCGTGGGTCATATGGATCCCCGCGCGGCCCTCCTAGAGGGCTAGACGACCGCTCCATGTCGGGCAGCTGGGGCTCCGGTGGTGGAGGTGGTGGAGGTGGATATGGGAGAGATCAGCGTGAGACTCCCGGGTTCGGTGCTTGGAAGGATGGCAGGCACATCGTTGGCGGGAGGAACCCGCGCATGGAGAAGGAGCTGTATGGCGAGGCGGACGACCCTTCAAAGCAGCACACGGGTATCAACTTCGAGAAGTATGACGATATTCCTGTCGAGGCGACTGGCTCTGGTGTCCCAGAGCCGGTCAATACTTTCACGAACCCCCCTTTGGACCCAGTTCTTCTCGAGAACATTGGGTATGCTCGGTACACGCATCCTACTCCCGTACAGAAATATTCAGTCCCCATCGTGGCGGCGGGCAGAGACTTGATGGCTTGCGCTCAGGTTAGTTTCACATTCGCATTTCCGTTGCGAAGCAATAGCCTAACCTACTTTTTTAGACCGGTTCCGGAAAGACGGGTGGCTTCTTGTTCCCCATTTTGTCGGCGTCCTTCGCTACAGGACCTCGTCCCCCTCCATTTGACCCGCATGCCACTGGGTATAACTCTCGTCGCAAGGCGTATCCTACTGCGCTTATCCTCGCACCGACTCGTGAGCTCGTCTCGCAAATTCACGAGGAAGCTCGCAAGTTTGCCTACCGTTCGTGGGTAAGGCCTGCAGTTGTCTACGGTGGTGCCGACATCAACCAGCAGCTCCGCTTGATCGAGCGTGGCTGTGACCTTCTCAGCGCTACTCCAGGTCGTTTGGTGGATCTTATCGAGCGTGGCCGCATCAGTCTGGCCAACATCCAGTACCTTGTGTTGGACGAGGCTGATCGTATGCTTGACATGGGTTTCGAGCCTCAGATCCGTAGGATTGTCCAGGGCGAGGACATGCCTGGCGTTCATGAACGCCAGACCCTCATGTTCAGTGCTACCTTCCCTCGCGACATCCAAATGCTTGCGAAGGACTTCTTGAAGGACTATATCTTCCTGTCCGTCGGTCGTGTTGGTTCTACATCGGAGAATATCACTCAAAAGGTTGAGTACGTCGAAGATGCGGACAAGCGCTCGGTGCTCCTGGACATCCTCGTCAGTGAGCCTAAGGGCGGTTTGACCTTGGTGTTCGTAGAGACCAAGAGGATGGCAGACATGCTGTCCGACTTCTTGATGATGAACAGTCTTCCGGCAACTTCGATTCACGGCGACCGCACGCAGCGCGAGCGTGAGATGGCGCTGCAGACCTTCCGAACTGGCCGTACCCCCATAATGGTTGCGACTGCTGTCGCCGCCCGTGGTCTCGATATACCGAACGTCACGCACGTCATCAACTATGATTTGCCTTCCGACATCGACGACTATGTGCATCGTATCGGTCGTACTGGCCGTGCTGGTAACACCGGTGTCTCCACCGCATTCTTCAACCGTGGCAACCGCAACATTGTCCGTGACCTGCTCGAATTGTTGAGGGAGGCAAACCAGGAGATTCCAGGCTGGTTGGACACTGTCGCGCACGAGTCGTCCGGCTTCGGCGGAAGTTCGCGTGGCCGTGGCCGTGGAGGAGGAGGAGGTCGTGGCCGTGGTGGCGGAAATCGCGACTACAGATCATCCGGCTTCGGTGGCGGCGGCGGCGGAGGATACAAGGGTGGAGCCTCCTACGGCGGTGCTCCCCAGTATGGTGGAGGCGGATACAGCGGTGGCGGAGGCGGAGGTAGCTGGTGGTAGATTGGCTTCCTTGCCTCCACCGGCCATACGCCGTCCCTTATGCTATCCTACTTATGCTCGACATCCATCGGTTCTATGACTTTCTATGCGTCCCTTCAAGACATCAAAAACGCTCGCGTTCGGACTCTTCCTATCATGTTCTCCATTCGGCTATCGGCTTCGACTTGGAATCCTGCGCTGCTCTAACGACCCTGGTTATGATTTTGTCTCGGTGCTATATCTGCTCTCATGACGGCCCTATTTTAATTGCCTTTTATTCTGTATACGACGTGCCTCACCCTAATGCCCTTTCGTGGGTCACATCATACATTTTCCTTTCCTCTTCCCATTAGAAGGTTTTACAGCGGGGCCTCCGCATGCATCATTCGAGCAGGTTGTTTCAGTGTCAGTCTTCGTTTCGCGATACCCCTTTTTTATTGCGACGACGCAGTCGGACATAGTATATCCACAAGCACAACGAGACAGTATTACTAGAGCATCGCACATCTTGTATCCTAGTCAATAGCATTTTTTCTCTCCTCTGCAATAAAACATAAATGTTCGGGACATTCACAATTGATTTGGTTGTGTGCGAAAGATGGATAAACTTCTGCCACATCCGGCGTGATTGTCCGCACGCCGCGGCTTACATATCTGGGAGTCGTTCTTTTGCGTCGTGGCAGGCTACGACATACCATCATTCGACGTCGACGAGCCCTGTAAATTTCGGAAAAATTGGTGGCACAAGCCAGGAGACAGAACGGTACAGATATGTTAGCTAGTGATTCAGATCCTCCGGTCTTGATTGCACGGCTGAGTTGTTGCTTTTGGATTGCCAGAGCCGCCGCCACAGCGTCGACGATATGTATCGTGCGTCGACTCCTGTCTTCGACGTTCCCGAATTCCCCACTATGAGGCGGGTCAAGCCCCTCCCCAAGCGCAGGCGAACAATGGAACCTCTGCCGCAAGACGTGGGCGCACCAGCCGGCGCGGCAGTCGACGAGCTGGACAGCCTTTCTGCGCAGATGGCGCTGCAATCGTACTACATGCCTATCCTCGGCGGGGTGCAAGAGCTACTCAAGAGTGATTTTGGCGCTGCGGAGAGGGAGAGCGAGCCCGCACCGAGGGAGAGGGACGGGGAGGACGACGAACATGCGGATGGGGACTATGTTGATCACCTGCAGCAACCGGGGAATACGAAGAAGCGGAAGGTGCCTGCGAATGCGCATACGGGAGCGCGGGGTGTCGAGCCTGGGTCGGTGCAGTCAGGTGAGGAGGAGGAGGAGCGTCTGGAAAGGAGCCTCCCGGGCGGTGGGCGGGCGGAGGCAGATACTGCTGCTATCGAACGTCCTGGCTCGCCCCCCGCGTTACTGGGTCAGAAGAAGGGGAAGCTGTCTACGGCTACAAAGGTCGGGCTGCAGCACAAGGAGCTGCTGAAGCAGCGCAAACGGCAGCTGTCTGCTGTCCTTGGTGCGCTGTCCCATGGAGACACTTTGGCGCTCGATCAGGCTCTCTCTGCGAATTCTCCGTTTCTGAATCGTCCAGTCGCTGGCGGAGACCCGAAGAATGCGCCTCAGCTCAAGGTGCGACTTTCTCGGCGCAAGGCGGCTCGGATGGCCCGTGCCCTTCGGGCGTTACACCAGAACGTGCCCTCTTCGATACAGCAGTATCGCTTTGTGCCCCCGGATACAGAGTTTACATTCAGTTGTCATAGTGCCAGTACGTAAATCCTGTACCTTCCACGAACTATAATGCTAAACATTTTACAGCGTCCGAGAGGCTTATTGCCACCAAGGAGGAGGTGGCGGCTTTGCATGCTCGTTTCGAGGTCGAGCTTGCCCGACAGGCTGCGAAAGTAGCTGATGCTGCAAAGGCGGCTGCTGCTTCTTTGAGCAAGGCGAAGCGGACGGAACGTACAAAGCAACGAGCGCGGACCGCAAAGGCTAATGTTGATCCGAACAATTCATCTGTGGATTCATCTCTGGCTGGCACCAAGGCCCGGACGAAGAAGAAGAAACGTTCTGCCCTGGCCAATGCATCCAATCCCCACCACCTCCGGAACTACGTGCCTTCTCGGCTTCCACATTCGGGACAGGTCAATGCGGCGCAGGCCAATGTGAATCCTCAGAACTTCCTTAGCCCTCTTCCCCTGCGGTTCCTGTCCGCAGAAATCCCGCCGCGTCGCCGGAAGAAGTCCGAAGTTACCCCAGCTGCGCAGCTCACGAGCCCGGCCGACGAGTGGATCTGCCCGTTCTGCGAGTACGATCTGTTTTACGGAGATGAGCAGAGATTCAAACGGGCAGTGCGGAACCGCAAGACGATTCTGAAGCGGCGGCGGAGGGCGAGAGAACGGGCTGCCGCGGCTGCGAGCGGGAAGGGCAGCGCGCGTGCGCCGGAGAAGAAGGATGGTGAGGATGACGTGAACCCGGGCTTCGCACCCCCTCACGCCGATGTCCCGGCGCAGAACAAGTGGGCTGGAGAGCAGGCAGGTGCTGAGGACGGTGGGGGTGGGCATGTACCGAATGCTGGGTTAGGATAGCGCGAGGCCGTGATCTGTGTGGCATGGTCTTGATTCTGTAAGGATGGGCAATAGAGTATTGGTATTGATTGTCGCCGCGGAGGCAATAGTTGCGAGCCAAAAAGCTTAGTAGTTCCTGGGGTGATTGACGCATGTGTGGCTCGTGACTGTTTGTACCTGTGATTGCTTCGAATGGCGAACCTTGGAATGCACGAAGCTGCAGGGCCGAGGAAGCTTCCTAGGCGTGCAGACTCGACTGAGTCTTATGAGACATAGCGGCGACGATACGTACGCTGGCCATACGCCTTTGGATACATATCATACGCTCTGCCAGACGGACGCAGCAGCCGGCGCTAGCAGCCCGACATCAAATTACGAATAATTAGTTATCACGCTGGTTTTGTAAGGAGGACTTCCGCTGGATTTTTGGCTGCAAGATCGCCAGCCTGGGCAGCACGGAAAATGTAAGAAATCTCGTTTGCCTTTCGGTCGATAAGATACATTTATCAGATCGGCCTGTTTCACTTTCCAAGAGGGGTTTCCCCAGATTCGGCTCGGTTCACGGCGGTCGGCCCATACTGCCCCTCCCATGTTTCCTGTTATTGAGCATTTCATCTCTTTTCCTTCTAACCTCCATGTTCTGCGCGTATTGAATCCTTCCTTGCTGCTTCATTTTCCGCGCTATGCCTCCGCGTTACGAGTACTCACCAGACTCCCAGTCTGCAGGCCCATCCTCCTCTCGCGTCCACCAGCAATACCAAGTCATCTCGCCCACCAACGACGCGCCCTATTCTTCGCTGAACGAGGCCCTCGGAGCGAGCAGCAGCAACGCGTACGCCGTCGCCAAAGACCCGGGTCCGAATCAAGCCCAGATGGCGTCGGACGGCCGCTATCTGTACCATCCGCCGCCTGGTTCTCAGCCTATGCCTCAGTACGAATACGCGCCGTACCCGACATCCCCATACGACTCTGCTCCGATGCAGCAGCAGCCCCAGTCGCGCCAGATGCGGCCCGGCCCGCCCCCGGCGCATTCCCCTCAGCACCCGCCCCCGCAGAACCCCTACCCGCCTCAGCCCGGCCCTGCGCCATACCAGACACCTTACGGCGCGCCGCCTGGTAGCTATCCAGTGCCGCCACATCCCCAGCACCAGCACCACCCGCCGCCGCCCCAGCCGCAGTGGACAGGCGAGGGGTGGCCGCAGTATCAGCAGCCTCAGCAATTTGCGTCGGCGCCGCCGCCAGTGCAGCACGACCCGTCGTTCGCGTCCGGTCCCGGGAGACCTGATGCTGCCCCGAATCCCTCGCCCGACCCGCGTGCGTATCCGCCACAAGGGCCTTCAGTGCGCACTGCCCGATCCACCGGGTCCACACCCCAGCCACAGGCCAAGCAGCATGAACGGGAGTCCTCGCAGCCAATCAGCCGTTTGCCTCCTGGCCCGCCTGGCATCGATTTTCACAAGGTCAGTGATACACGGCGAATTATATTGAACCTTCTTGTTGACATACACGCGTGCTGCGGAAACTAATGTGACTGGTTACTGTAGCTACTAGAGTCCTATCGACTCATCATCCACGAATCCCAGCTCTTATCGGCGGAACCGCTCCCAGCACAGACGCGCCCGCTGCCTCAGGAAACCGTGGAGCGCATGTGGCAATCGGCACAATTTGGCCTCCACATGATAGACGCAAAACTCCAGCAAGCGTTGGCTCAACCAAGTCTTGCAGAACCGTCTCCACCAATCGAGAGACCGCCTACGGGTGGGCCTGCGCCCGAGATGCCCAGAGAAGGACCGCCGGCCCCTGGCGCATCTTCGAAACAACGGGTGCGTAAAGTGTAGCTTCAGGCTGATGCGCTGACTTCTGATCTACACTGTCGCCATCCTTGTCAGAAGGACGCGCCCGTCCCGGAAGGCCAGATGTGCTTGGGGTGCAACGCCACCTCGACGCCCGAATGGCGGCGCGGGCCCATGGGTGCGTGTGTCTGCCTTACGTATGTGCGCGCTGATAGAGAAAGGCACGTCCTATACAGGTCCGCGAACGCTATGCAACGCCTGCGGGCTCGTGTACGCGAAACTGGTGCGTCCGCATGGCTTCCGGCGTAAGTGCGAGTGAATAATGCAACCCTGACGTACGTCATGCGCCAGATTAAAAAGAGAAGCCGGGAGGCGGCGCGGGGGCGGGGCGGCGCGAGCGGACGGGCGCGCCAGGGCGGGCAGCACGGGTTCGGCGAGGTGTCGGACGGGGAGGGCGGGAGCGACGACGACGACTCGTTTGGCAGCCCCCACGACCGGCAGAGCGACGCGGGCGGGAGGGAGTGACGTGAGTCCTGGTCCTTGGCCGACTGTGTATACCGATATGTCGTGTCTTCGTGCTGTCCTGCCGCTGTCCCTGTCCTTGTCCGTCGTTTCGATTCCCTCTTTTATGTGCCTCGCTTTCGGGTTTATGTGGTGCAGTGACTACTGACATTGGGTGCTCCTTTGTGTTTCGACTCTCTATACCCCCCTCGGCTTCCCGATCTTGGTGGGCCGACCGTGCGGGATCAGCAGTGGCAATCGCTATGGTTCAGGGTCGCTGCTCGGTTCAGTGCGATGCTGCCTGCCGTGTCAAGCTGCAGGCAGACGATCCTGGGACGTTCACTGCTAACTGCAGCCGATGGCCCTCCCGTTCGCCAGTTGACGTTAGGGTTGGAACGAAGGCAAATTGAAGACGAGGGTGAGCTCCTCGTGCCTCCTGCACTTTTTCTGTCGGCTTTCGGTGTCCTGTGTGATTTGATATCTCGCAGGGTTTCTGCAGGTGTCTTGATGGCAGTGTCTGGCGTGGCTCGGGACAGGCAAGCACGCGGCTGTCGAGTCGGAGAGCTGTCTATTGCAGGTATTTTCGCCGACTGGCGCAGGCGCGATACGACTAGCACGGATTTTACAACTGGCGGTGTCGGATGTCGCAGCCAAACTCCCTCTGTCACGCAATCATTGATTCAAATTCTATCATCGCGCAGTCATTATCACTACCCCCGGTACAAATCCGCGTTTGTGCCCGCCCGCTGTCCGAGCGACCTCATGACAGAGGCGGACATTAAGTTAGCTGATGGTTGGCTGATGGTTGACGATCACAAGGGCACCAACGCACCGCCATCACAGGATCTTAGCCAGACGGATATACCTTGCCTAATCCAGCGGTGCTTCCAGATAACGATTCCAACTCTGAGAAGCACGCGAAGGCTTCATTTGCCCCGCGCATCTGATCCTCGTGCAGACCCCTCGATTGGCCAGCGCTCACACAGGATCTGGTCTATGTCTGCTAGTATGGAATACAAGTCCCTCCTTCCTACAGTAACAGTACACGAGTAGTACACGCAGAAATACAATAAGCAGCGCTCGCGCAACAGTAGCACACAGGCTCTCCTCACGACAGGAAGAGCAACAGAATCAGAGACAGACACCCCTACCTCTTCACCTGCCCCCCATTCCCCTGCACCTGCTGCATCCCTGGGCCAGCCTGCGCACGCATTGGCACGCCCCAGTACCCCGGCGGGACGCGCTGGAAGTACATCCCCGGGTACTGCATCATGTTCATCGGCTGCCCCTGCACCTGCATCCCGGGGTACATATGCTGCTGGGGCACCTGCTGATGCGGGTGCTGTGGCATTTGCCCCGGCTGTAGGTGCTGCTGCTGTGGCATTTGGCCGGGCGGAGGATGCTGATGCTGCATCTGCGGCGTTTGCTGCGCCTGTGGCATCTGCGCATGCGGGACTTGACCTGGCATCTGCTGATGCTGGATTTGCGGTGTGTGCTGTGGGTGTGCCATCTGCGGTGTCGGATGGGGATGCTGGTGGGGGTGGGGGTGCTGCGGCGACGGCGTGCCCACCTGGAGCGGCGTCGCCATCCTCCTCGGGCTCATCTGCGCCTGCGCGGGGGGCGGCATCGGCGAGCGGCTCGCCGACAGATGCCGCTGCGCCGCCGCAGGGCTCATCGGGCTCCGCGCGCGCGGCAGCTGCATCTGCGCCGTCTGCCCGTTCTGCAGCACCTGCGGCGTCATCTGCCCCGGCATCCCCATCTGCTGCCCCGCAACCCCCTGCTGCTGTCGCTGCTGCATCACCTGCTGCACCCTCATCTGGTACATCTGGTGCATCACCGCCTGGTTCGTGGTCGCACCGTTCGGCAGCGGCTGCGTGCCCCCGTTCGCGGTGGGCTGGTGTGGCTGCTGGGACTGCTGGCGGATCGGGACGGGCTTGCCACGTCCTGCAGGTGGCTGGGCGAGGAACTGCGCGTGTGGGAGGGGCGCTTGGAACTGGAACTGGCCCTGGGGGACTTGTACGCTTTGCGGTTGTGCTGGCTGCTGGGGATGTGGGTGGAGTTGCGCAGACGGCGGGCGAGGCGTGGGCTGGGGCACCGCGGGCGTTGGGCCGCGCGAGTGGGGGTGGACGACGGGGAGCGGAAGGGTGGGTAGACCGGGTGTTGGTGTTGCAGATGTACGAGCCGCGGTGGGAGCGGGAGTGGCAGAGGGTCTGGGGTGCGGGGTATGGGAAGGGCCAGGCGGAGGATGGGGCTGCAGGCGGGGTGGTTGCGGGATGGGCTGGGCGGGTGCGATGGGGTGTTGGGTAGGTTGAGCTTGAGGGGCAGGGAAGATGGGCGGGGGAGCGGTGGGTTGAGGCTGGGGATGAGCTTGGGTTTGAGTGGGCGGCTGGGACTGAGGCGGCTGGGAAGGGAGGGAGGGTAGAGATTTTGCGGCTGCGGCTGCTTCTCTGGTGGCCTTGGCTTGAGCGACGATGTCGAGTATGCGCCATCTGTACCACGTTCACAAATATTAGCATTGTCGTTATAACATCAGGAAAGTGAGTCAAGCGCACGTCGGGGTAATGGGTGGGCGGGTGAGCTTGGGATTCATGTACTGCGAGAGGCGGATCTTGCGCGCCTTCTCGAGCTGGTCTTCTTCGGACTCGGAGACACCCGTGGTTTTGCGCTTGAGGGATTTGGGAGGGGCGGGGGTGGAGACTTTTATGATGCTATTGACGGCACGGGCGAGGGAGGGGGAGGGGTCGAGGCAGAGGGGGGCCGTAGTCGCGAGCTTGGAACGATTGCACGCGTGGGTACAAGAGACGGGAAGGGAAGAGAAAGAGGCGTACCAGCAAGCTAGCCTCGACCTGCAATGTATCTTCGTCTGTCCATTTGTTGCCGTACTTGTGGTTGAGCAGGCATATGTCGGCCCAGAGGGACTCTGTGGTGGGGTGGAGGACGACGCGGGTGCGGTCGGGGATGCGGTCCGGATCTGGTTTGATGTCTTTGGTGGATTTGGAGAGGGGCGGACGGTGGTCGAAGAGCTCGACTATCAAGCAGCCTGGGCGGGACGCGGGTCAGCAGGGGCCGACGCCACAGCGGGCGGGGTGCGTACCGTCGTAGAAGGGCACACGCGAGGCGTCAAAGAGCTCGAGAAAGTCGGGCGGTATACGTTGCTGGCGGATATCATCTAGCAGCGACTGCGAACGGAGAGCGTCAGCGGAGGAGGCAGGGCGGCACGGAGAGTGGCGCGGCGTACGGCGACGGGGTTGTTGTAGAGGAACTTGGAGCCGCGGTTGAGCGTCCAGTGCTCGTGGTAGAGCTCGACTGTGAAGGAGGCGGGCGACGCGTCGGTGCGGGAGAGGAGCTCGGCGACGGAGCGCGTGAGGTTGTAGCTGGCCATCGAGACGAACAGCTTGTGGCCGCCGGGACTCTACGACCCAAGCTCGCTGCGCGGTCACTGCGGAGTTGCTACGGAGGTACCTCGGATCCGAGAGTATGCGGTAAATTGAAGCTCCGCTCATTATCTGGACCACTGCTCGAGCACTTGTTTTGGCTACAAAAAATACCGAGACCTTTTTCATACCTTCCTAAGTGCTATTAAGTTGTCTGAGCGCGTCTATAGTATTTCACGATGTGTTTCAGCTTTATAGCATTTCGCATGCTCTCACTGCTCTTACCGGGATTTGCCGAGCATTCGCCCATATTCAGACTCCGATACCATCGAAAGCGATCTTGTTCTCCTGCAGCGGCAGGCATGAACCGCATCTGCCAGCTAAATGAGGCATAAAAATTGGTGAGTATAGCTAGGTGTTGAAATGTTCATCAGAGTGGCTTATGAGTGCTGAAATAAATCAGAAATCGATGCAGTGGCTCGTGACCCTCTTTTGTACTTGACTGACATTGTAGTAGCGTAGGTGAAGGCAGTAAATCCACTACCTACCTTTATACTAATATTAATCTCACTTCCACAAGCATTTACAGTTCTCCACTCCATGCAGAATCCTGATATATGATAGCCGACATACCAGAGTCAGAAGCTCAAGCCCGTGGGAATGTGTACGTAACTCCGCTCATTATCATAATCATTATCCATCCAGAGCTGCAAGTAACACCTAGACGTCCCAGACTATGAGCCTAATTAGGCTTACCGTTGCAACTGTCCCTGGGGCCTAGCTAGGCTGAAAGTCGCTCTGGGCTGACACCGGCGGTGGTACCGGGGCAGGGGTTCCCTTAGCTGTAGAGTACTATAGTGTAGACATACTATATATTATAACACACTACGCATTGACGTCGGTCGCCGACGGTGCCAGGCGCTGTTGCCTAATTAGGCCACCCACACCTCGCGCCCGACGTCGACTGTGTAGACTGTCCGTTGGACAGATAAAATACGGAAAAATGCCTATAGAATTTTATAATAGTGCCTTTACGTGATCCACAGCCTGTCCCATCCAGCGTGTCCGCGGTGCCGACATAAAGCGCATTGTTGCTTCAGTGGCGGTGCTACCGTAACCTGAAATGGATATGTGGGAAAAACATATGGATATGGAAAAATGCGCTACAATGGCTCCTAGAAAGTCGAAAGAAAGCGCAATAAATGCAGAAAAAATGATATATACTGAGGATGGATTCTATTGTATATACCTAGCTTTATATTGAGACATGTATCCTATATACTCCAGAACGAATTTATCTTTGTCCACTAGCTGCAGGTAGAGTACATGGGTATTTGTGAGCCTTGTAAGTATCCAGAACCTTTTAGCTCTGGTATTTATACTACCATAGTATACTCCTTTAGGTTTACTTAGTACCCCAGAATCTTTTATCCACTGCATCTCCAGGTATCACTTCTGTCTGGTACCCCTCCTGCTACTGATACACACATAATGAGGCAATATTATAATGGTATAGCACCTTTTACAATCATGTTTGATGTATACTAGCCTATTCCAGCCATCCCAGTACCTCTAAACAGTCCCCAGGCTTCGATCTAGTATATGCCACTCACAGTGCCTATCACAGGTGCACCTCCTGCCATAGGAGAAGAGGCACTGGCCTCAGTAGCCTATAAATATGGTAGAATACTTTCGATTTCATTATAGTATATAGTCATAACTTGTTCTAAAGGATATCATCCATTTATTGTTAGAGGCTCATAGTCTGGGACGTCTAGGTGGCAAGTAACCTCTTCATTGCTACCCACGATGGAGGACCAGCTGCGAGAGGTCAGTATTCAGTCCTTTCGCCCTCAACTCAGGTGTTCTACGAGGAAATGACCAGCTCCTGCCCTTTCTGCACGACCGCAACCCCCAAGTCCGCCAAATCGCCCTGGCCAACCTCCTCGGCCACACCGCCAAAGAATCGCCCTACCGCAAAATATTCCTCCCCAACTCGGGGCTGCAGCAGACGCAGGACAACGACGCAATTAGAGATCTAAAGCTGCTATGCCGGGAGCCCACAGTACGCAGACTCTCTCTGCTTTGACTGTGCGTCTGCTTAATCTCAATCTCGCTCACAGACAACCGCGCACGACGCCTTCCGCGCCCTCATCAACCTCTCCGACTCTCCGCTTCTCGCCGCCCCGCTCAGCGACGCCCCATTCCTCATCTTCCTCGCTTCCTACATCCTCGTATGTCCCTCCCTCCCCCTCCGCTCCCCAGACCGACCACCGCAGTAGAACCCCCAATCCGTGCTCGCCGACCTCGCAGCGATGCTCCTCTCGAACCTCTCTGCCTCCCCAAGCGTAGCGCAGACGCTCGTGGAGCTCAAGGTGCCGGTGGTAGCGGACTACCCGGTCCCGGGGGCGTATTACGCTACTCAGTCTCGATGTGGGTCGTGCCCCGCGCCGGAGCCGTATCCTACGGGGACGAACAAGGACGTGCTTGCTCTGCCTCTGCTGCTCGAAGCGTTCGTTCTCAGTGCGAGGCTGCAGACCGAGGCAAAGAGCGAGAAGCCGGAGGGCAGTCAGCTGCATTTTCTCGCGAGTGTGTTTGCCAATGTCTCGATGGTGCGTTACGCCTGGCTTTTGCGCCAAAGTACGCTACAACGCTCATTAGACTCAACCTGGCCGCCTGTTTTTCCTTACCCCTCGACCAAAAGACGCACTGGGCACCAGCACAGAGCCCGAGTACCCCCTCGCGAAGCTGCTTGCGTTCACGGAGCACCCGGACACGATCCGGCGCGGCGGCGTCGCCTCTACGATCAAGTGCGTCGCTTCCCTTTCCTTCTGAATACCAAGCTGATTGTGAGCGCCTGTGCACAGAAACTGCGCATTCCACGCCGCAGCCCACCGCGCGCTGCTCGCCCCGGAAACGGAGCTGGTCCATGTACCACCCTCGACAGTCCCCTCGCCGGGTATGGACGCATTGCCGTATATCCTCCTGCCCCTCGCTGGCCCGGAAGAGTTTGACCTCGAGGTGCGCTCTGCTACTCTCTGACATTAGGAAACAGGCATTATCCTATGGAGCTATGGGTGCCTACAGGCTGCCTATGACGACCTATATAGGTCCGTAGGCAGCTGTAGGATAATGTCTTTTTCCTGATGGCCGACCCTTCACACGTCCGTGATGTTGATGAATGTTTAGGATCAGGAGAAGCTGCCGCCCGCGCTGCAACTTCTCCCGCCGACGAAAAAGCGCGAGCCCGATCCGGCGCTGAGGCTGATCCATGTGGAGACGCTGCTGTTGTTGTGTACGACTAGGTGGGGGCGGGAGGCGTGTAGGGCGAGGGGTGTCTATGAGGTTGTGAGGGCGGCACATTTGGTTGAGGGGGTTGATAAGGTGCGTGTGATCTGGTCTGGTTGCTGAGGAGGAAGCTGATGTGTGTTTAGGTGGCGGAGGCGGTGGAGAGGCTGGTGGTGCTTTTGAAGGGGGACGAGGGCCCGGAGAGGGATGGAGAAGAGGTGAGTGGGAGTGGTATTCGGGAAGTGGAGGATGAGGATGAGGATAGTCGGATTGAGGAGGTGTAGAGGCGGTGCGGATCTGATGTGAAGGGTTAGCTCTAGGTGAGTAGATGTGAGGGTCTGAGGAGTGGTGGCTGATTGGTTGATGTGTTACAAGTTTGTGGGCAGACCAGATGTATCACAAGTCTATGGACAATTGTGTACAATGTCTGGGTATCGCATCCCGTCTGCATTGCGGGGAATCTATTCTTTGCTTTGCGCGGGCTCTTATACAGGAATAGCCTGCAGCGATTTCTGCCTTGGCAAAGCAGCTCCGCTGGAACCGCAGGCGCTGTGTCTTTGAAGACGGCGTTCCTTTAGGTCAGAGGCCAGTGCAGATATATCGTAGTTTGATGGCTATTGTGTTTTCTACCGTGATATGACGCCATGTATAAAGGTGGTTACGAGGCCTGATATATACGTCCGTGTTTTCTAGTCAGAAGCACCTCAACGATACCGACGGGTTCCTTTCGGTTTTAAGCTCAGGATTCTCGCCAGCCGTCGGGACACGAAGGATGGCCGGTGTTTCATTTCGCTCTGCAACAACTTATGATTCATTTGACGGTTCAGCGAGTGACTTTTATACGCCGGCAACATTAAATTCTGTAAAGATGTCGTTTGCCAGTCCAGGCAGAGTCGAGGCCAGTTGCTCGCATTGAGCAGGTCCCGACTGGCAACCAGGATCATGTTTACTGCGCCCGATCACTTGGCACCGCTGTTACGGTCGACGTTGTGCCGCCACCGAGAGGACCGAGCACACCAAACTGCGGGCTGCTCCAATACCCCAGAAGACGTCAATGCTATCCTTAGCAGCCGATGATTCTCGTTTCCAGGACGTCCTTATTCTAACTGTTGATCATACAAAATGTTATAGCCGTGGGTGCTATCCACAATTGCAAAGACGCCTATCATATGCCCCGCTCCAACGCTGGTCCCGCGAGCCCCCGGGTGCCATGCCAATCGCCTTAGAAGCGTCCCCGTTTCGCGCGGCTCGTATATAAGTCCTCCGCGCCCTAGGCAGGGTTTCTCCAGACCGATTTCTAGGTTTCCCCTTCTTTCGTTTCCCTCCCCTCTGCCTCTTTCTTGTGAAGCGTCGATCTGTGATCGTCCTTCCGTCTGCTTACGCTGAAGCTCGCGTTCTTTTCGTGCAGTGCACCCCGCTCTTTCGACGACTGCCTGAGGTTTCCCGGGTTCATTTTCTCAAGCACTACTTGATCTACTTTCTACTCTCTTTTGCACGATGTTGTTCCGTCAAGCGCTCGTTCTCGCTCTCGCTGGCTTTGCTGTTGCTGCTCCTATCCAGGGAGACCAAGCAAGCGCTAGTGCGTCTGCTACCGACTCTGCTGTCGCCGTACGTTGTCATATCCGTCTCCTGCACACTATACACTCAACTCGCTTCCGCTACTCAGACTGCTACCGTCGCTGCTGGAGGCTCAAATTCCACTAGCACAGACACTGCCGTGGCTAGTGCGAGCTCCGCCGGTTCTGCCAACTCGGTAAGCACTCCTCTGTCTTCATTGTCTCGGAGCAAACATTTATCTTCCCCGTCAGACCGCAACAGCTGCCAACGCTTCCCTCAGCCCGCTCGCAACGGACCTGACGGGCAAGAAGAGCAGCAAGAACAATGGCGGAAAGTCGAACAACAACAACAACAACGGCTCTGCTGCCAACGCCACTGCGACGGCCTCCTCGTCGAGCGGCAAGAACAAGAACAAGAACAAGAACGACAACGGCTCTGCTGCCAACTCAACTGCGACCGCCTCTGTCGCTGACAGCGCGGCGACTGCTTCCGCTGCAGACTCTACTTCTACCGCTGCTGCTGGTGGCTCGAACTCGGTCAGTGGCCACTCCTTCCAGCGGCGTGCCAGTCTATCTCACCTTTATCCTCATCCAGACTGACACCGGCGCCGCTGGTGCTGCCGGTGCCACGGCTACCGTCACTGTCACTGTGACCGCCGACTCTTCCGCTGCTACTGCTGGTAACGGCAGCAAGAACGGAAAGGGCAACAAGAGCGGTAACAGCAGCAAGAACGGCAAGGGTGACAGCAACAAGAACGGCAAGGGCAACGACAGCAACAACTCGACTGCTACGGCCAGCAGCAGCAGTAACTCGACTGCCACGGACAGCGCTGCTGCTACTGAGACGGCGGCTGCCAGTGGCAAGGGCAGCAAGAAAGGTAACAGCAAGAACGGCAAGGGCAGCGACAACTCGACTGCCACCGACGCTGCTGCCACCGCGACTGCTGCTGGTTCCGACACCGCTGCCGCTGCCACTGCGACTGCTGCCGGCTCCGACTCCGTTGCCGCCGGCAACTCAACCGCAACCGCGACCGCCGCGTCTTCCACCGCGTCCAGCGCATCGGGCGGGGGGTTGGCGGGCTTGAAGCAGGCCGCGGAGCAGGCGGGCGAGGCCGAGGTCGCGAAGCTGAAGAAGCTGCTTGGGCTCAGGAGGTTCGTGTCCCCGTCTCCTGCGCGCGTGCTACGCCAGATGCTGAACGCGGGTGTGTATGACTAGGCGCGCGGTCCGTGCGTGGTAGAGAGGAAGTGCTTGTGATATGGACACTATGGACTGAGACCTTGGACTTGCGTCGATGTACTGCGGACTGTCGAGCTTTCATGTATTTGATTTTGGTACATAGCATTGTAATGCTAGCGTTTGCAGAGATTGGGATGGTGTGAATAGACGGGAAGCGAAGAGATTTGCAAGCGATCTGAGGGGTGGCGATGCACTCCACGTGGGTCCAAAAATTCAACGCGAGAGCTTGTCTTGTCCGATAACGACCAAGTACCCTTCATCACAGGCAGGATGTCTCAACCCATCGGTAAGCCCCAACTATCAAACTCTTTGTGAGCTGAAGCTAGAAGGGTATACAGCATTGCTGTCCGTCTACGACAAAACCGGGCTCGTCGAGTTCGCGAAAGAGCTGGAGGCGGCCGGCGTGCGTCTCCTGGGCTCTGGAGGGACGGCGAAGAAGATCAGAGAGGCGGGCATCGCGATCCAGTACGCATTCTGCTTTGCTTGGTGAGGTTCTGCGTGACACGCGATCTGAGCTTTGCGGTAGAGATGTCTCTGATATCACCAAAGCCCCGGAAATGCTAGGCGGGCGCGTCAAGACCCTGCATCCAGCCGTGCACGGCGGTACGTGACCCACTCCCACCCATCTTCCTTCAAACCAGCCTCAAATGGAATGATCCAGGCATCCTCGCGCGCGCCACCCCCGCCGACGAAGCGGACCTCGCCGCGCAGTCCATCTCCCCCATCGCCATCGTCGTCTGCAACCTCTACCCCTTCACCTCCACCATCTCCCAGCCCTCCTGCACCCTCGCCGCCGCCATCGAGGAGATCGACATCGGCGGCGTCACGCTCCTGCGCGCGGCCGCCAAGAACCACGCGCGCGTCTCCGTCCTCTCCGACCCCGCCGACTACCCCGCGTTCCTGCAAGCGTGGAAGGCGGGGCGGGGCGATGTGGGGCAGGCGGTGCGGAGCGGGCTGGCGCTGAAGGCGTTTGAGATGACGGCGGGGTATGATGAGGCGATTGCTGGGTATTTCAGGGAGCAGTATGCGAGTAGCGAGCTGCCGGAAGAGAGGAGGGTTGCGCCGGTGCAGAGGATGCCGTTGCGGTACGGCGCGAACCCGCATCAGAAGCCTGCACAGGCGTTTGTCGCGGAAGGCGAGTTGCCGTTTAAAGGTAAAGAGGATCTTTCCAATCCACCGTGGATGCGGGGCGTTCCTTTTACTGATTTATTGCTTAGTGCTGTGTGGCTCGCCGGGCTACATCAACCTCCTGGACGCGCTGAACTCGTGGGCGCTCGTGAAGGAGCTGCAGGAGGCGTTGGGTATCCCGGCGGCGGCGTCGTTCAAGCACGTCTCGCCGGCTGGGGCAGCTGTTGGGATCGCTCTGGACGACACAGAGAAAAAGGTCTACGGCGTTGACGATTTGAAGGAGCAGCTCACGCCTGTTGCTTCGGCTTACGCTCGTGCTCGGGGTAAGTGGCATTGATTAGCATCATATATAACGCTCTGAAGCTGTTGGAGATAGGTGCTGATCGGATGTCATCGTTCGGCGACTTTATTGCGCTCTCTGCGCCGTGCGACTTGGCTACCGCCAAGATCATCTCGCGCGAGGTCTCAGATGGTATCATTGCCCCAGGCTACGCGCCTGAAGCACTTGATGTTCTCAGCAAGAAGAAGGGCGGCAAGTACTGCGTGCTCCAGGTCAGGCTGGAATGAACGGCAGTTATATTGGAGTGGCATTGACAAGTTGTGCACAGATGGATCCTGCCTACACACCTCCGACCACAGAGACGAGGCAGGTGTACGGCATCTCGCTGCAGCAAAAGCGCAACGATGCCAAAATCGACGCCTCCCTCTTCTCCAACATCGTCACCCAGAACAAAGAGGTACGCCCTCTTCTTCCCCCCTCTCCCCATAACTCACCTTCCCACACAGCTCTCGCAATCAGCTATCACGGACCTGACCGTCGCGACTCTCGCGCTGAAATACACGCAGTCCAACAGCGTTGCGTACGCGCAGCACGGCGCGCTCGTCGGGATCGGCGCGGGCCAGCAGTCGCGCATCCACTGCACGCGCCTCGCGGGCGCCAAGGCGGACGCGTGGTGGCTCCGGCACCACCCGCGCGTGCTCGCGCTGCCCTTCAAGAAGGGCGTCAAGCGCGCGGACAAGGCGAACGCGATTGATCTGTTTGTGACGGGCGAGAGGCTGGAAGGGAGGGAGAGGGAGCAGTGGGAGGGGCTGTTTGAGAGTGTGCCGGGGAAGTTGAGCGAGGCGGAGAGGGAGGAGTGGGCGGGGAGGATGGAGGGCGTTGCGTGTTCGAGTGATGCGTTCTTCCCGTTCCCGGATAATGTGCATCGGGCGAGGAGGAGCGGGGTGAGGTACCTTGCGGCGCCGAGTGGGAGTGTGATGGATGAGGAGTGCGTGAAGGCGGCGGATGAGCATGGGATGGTGTTTGTGCACACGTCGTTGAGGTTGTTCCACCATTAAGTTGGGTGTATGGGTTCAGTTGGTTCCTTGAGAGAAGAACAAAATGTATATGAACGTAGTCTAGCTGCTTTTTGATTCTACGTCGAGTCTCGCAGCTCGAGAGGCACTGCGTTGTGCCATGAGATCGCTTCCCCACTTCTGCACCTCCGGGTGTCGTAGATGCGGTACGCTACTGTCAAAGAAACCTTGCAGGTCTCGGGCATGTCTGGTCTCGTATTCGCGTGCTAAGCAATCGTCTATGAGTCTACTGGAGCAAGAGAAGAAGTGTCGTCTACCTTGAAGTGCCATCTCCAGCCGGTCCAAATCTGGGTCTGGGTATCAGTCTCGTCGTCTCGTCGTCGACATCCACGCACCTTTGACAAATCGCGCTTCTTCAGAGAGACCTTCTTCGTATTCCTGAAAGGTTGTTTGATTAGTTGATGTGCGTCGTGCTTTCGGCGGAGGAAAATGCGGGTACCTGCCACAGGGCATGGATCCGTTGGGCGGCTGGACTGTTGTGCAGCATCTCATGGACAAAGTTATGCATCGCTTCCTGGAGAGAGCATGAGTTCCACTTCGACTTCTTCTGGAGATTGCGAGCTCACCGCTTCAAGTCTGCGTTTCTCGGCCTTGGGGATGCCTTCCCTGGGAGATATGTCTCCCACTGAATTGCATTTTAGCATCAAGTATAGGATATGATCTTAAAGAGGAGAGTTCACCTTGTGCTTCTGCAAGGTCATGGACAACTGCCATCATAACGCACCTTGATAGGACAAGGAGCAAAAGGTCAGTGGTTGGAAGATATCCAGTACTGTATGACCTGCTTAGATACATCCAGTTTCTGGTCGGATGTGCACATAGCAAGGATGGACATCCGATACATGTGGTCTGAAATACTGCTCTTGTGAGTGTTGCAAGCTAGATGAGAGTGAAGCCGAGTGCATGACCGACCTTTCAGCGTCTGGGATCTGGGTGACAACCCACATTACTCTTTCGAAAAACAGGATCATATTGTATGCCACGTACACCGTGGTCAACCCATCCGGTTCTCTTCTGCGTCTATAGCAGGAAACAATTAGTATCCTGCGCTATTATACGGATATCTTTACCTTTAATCTCTCCAAAATGTGGAAGAAGGCGAGCATGTCGCTCGGCGCATCCCCTGATGACCGATAAAGAGGAGGAAATACGCGTTTGGTCGCGCTGGTACGGCTGTCCATTGCCTTCAAAGAGGTCCTCCACGAAGCCACACCAGATCTCAGATTGCGGGATGAAGAGGTGTTTGCGCGTGCTGGGCAAAGGCTTTGAGATCTAACAAGACCAAATAACGTTTCTCTCCTCCTCAACCAATCACCGCTCTCCCTAGTATGTCATGTTGACCCGCAAGTCTATGCTCAAGCGAAGCCTATCCCTACCAGGACCATGGTGCAGAAGGTTCTTGTCCTCGTCGACGACCAACACGCAAGGCAGACTACGTGCTCTCCTGCGAGACACCGCACAACCGGTCGCGGTCGTCACGTCGCGTCTGAAGGGCACTCAGGACCATTTCCATGGGGCAACCCTCTCGTCATTCTCATCCATATCGATGGACCCACATCCGCTCGTTGCATTCTCTCTACGACTTCCCTCACGTATGGCGACCGCCCTCAAGTCTGTCAATTCGCAAGATCCCGCCCACATGGTCATAAACGTCCTTTCCGCGGCACAAATGTCGATGGCAGTCGCGTTCTCTCGTGTGGACCTACATCCAGAGCCATTCAAGGATGCGCCGCATACCCTAACGGAAGAAGGCCTCCCGATACTCGAAGGAACACTCGGAGCATTGTCGTGCAAGATGATATCCTCCTGGCCACTGCACGACCTAGAAGTGCTGACGGGAACCAGAATAGAAGCAGGCAGCGAGTGGTCAGGGGATGGAGTAGCGTCAGAGCTGTTTGTCGCCCGAGTGATTCGGGTAGAAAGCATTCTGGACCCGGCGTCAGACGAGTCTCTGCAGACCTTGCCCTTATTGTACCACAGACGGTCATACGCGACGACCACGGATCTACCGTCCTCTCCGAGTCCAAACTCGAAAAGCTCGTAATCGTGAACCATTCTGATAACAGCTCTCTTGGTAAATATGTCTATCTGTACAACAGTGCTAATAAATAAATGCGCTAAAGATCCACAATCCAAAATGGAGATGCAGTTAAAACTTCATGAACGAGAATAACGACCCAAGATCGACAAAGCGACGTGCGCAGTTGTCCATATACTTGTCCACCGTGGCAGCCATCGTCTGGAACAACTCCACGTTCTTTTGGTTACTGAAGATGCCAGTGACACCATCTACGACCCATGCCCATCAGCAAACCGTAACCATCATGAGAATCTAGCAGAAGATACTCACCCGCGCCCTTTGCGTTCGCCATTGCCTTCTGTGCGTCGAACAAGAACGCGAAGTACCTCAGCTGGTTGTACAACTGCGAGTCTGAATACTCAAACGCGACCGTGCCGCGACAGCCCGCTTTTAAGCATCTTCGCCCATATACACCCATCATCCGCGTGCGGTTCCTGCACGTTGGGTCGTCGCACACCGTCCAGCCCTCATAGTACCGCGCAATGTGTGCGCGGATCTGCACCTCTAGCTGCATCTGCATGCTAGCGATCTCAACGGGCGCCTGACATGAGAGGCACTGTGCCCCGGACGGTTGCATAATAGATGACTACCGCATCGTTAGCCAGGAGGATATGCAAAAGGAGGAGAGCACATACGTCGCGATCGCAGATGTCGACAAAGGGCATCTCCCCTTGACATGACCGACACCGGATAAGAAGCGGATCGCATTCTCTGAAGCGCTCCACGTCCGAGATCTGTGAGTCTAGCGAGGAGAAGAGGCGTTCTGGAGCGTCCCCTGGGCCACTACTGCGGTATCTGTTCGGGTCCAAGCCTATATTCACGCCAGATTAGTACGAGTCGCACGAGTGAAAGATGCTGACCTACCAAGACACTCAGCCAAGCGTGACCTGTCTGTACCCTCAATAGGCTCGCACAGACGCTCAATAGGCGGGAGTACCTGCTGCGACAGGTAGAATTCATAATCTGGCACAAGAAAATAAGCATTGATACATCGTCGCATAAAGATTGACCGACCTATCTTGCAGTCACTCCCAGCCTTGCGCACTTCATCGGGATGCCGCGCCCGATCAGCCTGACCAGTCTTCGCAGTCTCGCCATCCGCCCCTAGGCAGAACACGTATGGAATAACGTCACCCGAGCGTGCAGAGGCACCACGTGTCTTCATGCGCAGCGCAACCTGGACATGCGGCTGGCTCTTCCCGTCAGGGTAGTCTTCTGGGTTCTTGCCTAGTCGCTGTACGTCGATGTCAAGCAAGGGAATGGGAACAAAATGCAAGGGACGCGGACCTTGAAGACAATGAACTCGTCAAGCTTGATCTTTCCTTCCCGGACTTGAGTCCCGATGGTACTGAGATACTCATGTATCCGCTCGACGACGATCTCCGTCTCTTCACCAGACAGGATCTGGTCGAGAACGTATCTAGTGAGATTTCAGCAGCTAGTCATGTACGATACAAACCGAAAAGACTCACTGCGACACGTTCTTTGACAAAGCACAGAATTCTCTGCGCTTCATGTCAAGACCCTTGACCTCAGTCGATGTCCTTGTCCCATCCTCGACCTTGATAGCTGCGTACTTCTTCTTCTGGAGGAGCAACAGACGCTGGAAGATACCATCTAAGTCGATCTCAAGCAGCTTGTACCGGTCATTGACGGCCTTCTTGAACTCGGCAGAGATGCGCAATGCTTCAGACAGCTCTGTGACGCCAGTGTTGACAAAGACGGAGTCGGTGTCACCGTACACAACCTGCACCAGCTGAGCTGAAAGGATTATGAAGGAACAAGAGGCGCCTTACATCGAGCGACAGACTCTCAGCAAGTTCACGTGTGTTGGTCAAGATCTCACGACCTTTGAAGGTCGTCAGCGCGGCGAGCGGGCGAGCATAGAATCTTGAGTGCTCAAAACCCAGACAGCCGTACATACTGTTGGCGGTAAGCTTCAGCGCCATTTGTTTGATGTCGTACTAAGGCGTTTCCGTCAGCCACAGATATATTCCGACTAAGGAGCTTTATACCTGAAGGATTTTGGCTGGAGTTAACGACCTGTCCTTCATGAGCGACTTTACTTGTCGCCGACGTTGGACGAGGGTCGCGATGAGTCTTGGCAGAACACCTTGACCAACCACAGATGCGGGAGGCTCCGGTATCTTCTCCTCGCCCTCCTAGAATGCCGTTAGCAACGGAAAGGATACGGGAAGCAGGTGAATCTGTACCTCGTCTTCCACACTACCGACGGTCGTGAAATCGATGTTGTACTCTTGAATGATACTCGGATACAAGGAGTTGAAGTCCATAACCAAAATGAATTTGTCCCATAGACCCCGCTTGGGCTCGAATACGAGACCTCCCTTGTACTTGTCCCTCTTGCCCTTGGTGGTTGTCTTGGATCCACCTTCGCCTTCCTCGTCGTTCACTTCTGCTTTGACAGCAGCTGCAGCTCTCTTACCCCAGAACTTATCAGGGCAGATGTACTTCAGGCGATGGAACTCGTGCAGAAGAATGTACTCGTTCCGCTCTGCTCTGCCTCCATTCAGTGTCTTGTTCCTGTATCAAGCTGGGATTAATATCCGTCTGCTAACATCCGCCCGTAAGCACGTACCAGGAGTTGCCAGCAAGGTTTGTCAACTGCTTTGTCAACGGCAGGATCTGGACCTTGGACGCAATCGCCATATGGTAATGGGCATCCAGCTCGCAGTGTCTTACGAACATCATCAGCCTACCCGGCGAGCTCACGGAGCCGTCGAAATAGCTTGCAGTATCATCAGGGTCGATGTCTTGCCTATCACTCTTGAGGTGCGTCTTGCACATCTCAGTGAGCGACCAGGTAGTCGAGGTGATCATGCTCTGCCCAAATACAATTAGCATGCACTATCGCACGGAACAGATGCCCGGACCTTTGCACCATCGCTCGCGAGGTCGCACAGCAGCCGACCATTGAGGAAACGCAGGTTCGTCCCTTGCCTGCCAATGCCAGGCCACTTCGACCTTCTGAATCGACTGATTCGCGACCAATGCTCCACCTTGAGCTCTCTCATCCTATGCAGAAGCACGTCGAGAGACACGCCGAGGAACTCATGGCCGACTAAGACATCAGGATCCGCTTTGTGGATATTAACTGCCAGGAATTTAGATGACATGTCAGGTTATTGATCGTAAATCCCACGTACTCAATAGGCTATTGAGCAACATCCTCTCATTCTTCATGGTCGCTATCGACCCCTTACTGTTCTTCTTTGCAGCAAATTCAAAATTGGGCGGGAACCGATCCAACGGACGAACAAAAGTGTTCGAAGTGCAAGGAAGAGCTTCTGGGGGAGTCGGATCATCTATCTGGACTACACGGGGGGTCAGCACCGACCACCAAGTCAGGCGCAAAACCTACTGTTTGACCAGGTCCGCGCGGTAGCACAGACGATCTCGCGCTTGTTTTCATGATGATTGACCACAGTGCGAAGACTCAGACTCATAATCGTCAACGGCGGGATATCTTTCGGCGCATCCGAATCCGACTCCAAAATCGGGTTAAAGTCCTTGGGATCATCCACCGTCACTTCGACCTTGCACCATGAGACCTAGTAGTAATCGTCAGTCCTGCAGAACATCACCGTCTGATAATGCCACGTACTCCCTTGTGCTCGATGTGCGGCTTCTTAATCTGCAACCAGCACGGACCCATGATTTTCCGCTTGAGCGCGAGCAGCTCAAAAGCAGTTGTATTGCTCCCGAAGATGCGAGAAAAGTTAGGACTCGAAACACCGCTCGGTACTTGAGGCTCTGAACATATTGTTATTATCGTACATTCGAAAAAGATACACAACATACCCTCGAACGGATAAACCACCTTCAACCACTGCGCCTCTCCTCGCGGGACGTCCGGCTCCCCAAACGCATAATTCCGCTTGACGAACTTCGCCTTGAATGACTTAATATCCGCCCTCTTCCGTACCCTATCAAAATCCGCGTACACGTCCGTCATCTCTGGCACAACGTCTGTCTCTACCGTGAATTTCCCCTCCTCGTCTTCCTCCATCCGCCGCTCCCGGGGGAGCACGAACAGGTTGCGCTCGAGGTTGGCCACCGTCACGCAGCACGAAACGTAGGCAGGCGTGGCAGTCGGGGAGCTGCGAGATAGCACTTTCCCAGTAAAGTAAAGGCGACCCTCGTGTTCGAGATAGTCGAGCCAGAAGAACCGTAGAGAGCCATCAGGCTCGATGATGGATGAAGCCGTTACCCCGGACGAAGAGTTACTAGCCGCCGTACCAGAATTCAGGGATCCTAGAGAATCATCCGCCTTGACCGAAAGAGAGTCGTAAACGGATAGCCACGACGGCGTTTCCTCCTCCTTCGTCTTCTTGGTAATGACTCCATTGACGGGCTTCAGAGGCTTCGAGTCGGCGCCATCCTTCTTGGCACTGACCTTGCCGTTCTCCTTCTCCTGCTCTTCCGGGTCCATCTGCATGAACGCATCCATATCGATATCATCAAAGGACACGTCAAAGTCCGTGTCCGCTTCTTCCTGCTTCGGACCCTCCTGCACGCCCAGCTTGCCGAACCGCTCGACAGCGGGACTGACACCGTGTGCGGCCGTCTTGATCTTCTTGACGGGGCTCATGACAATGTCAAAGCCGTCGCTGGACGCGCCGAGATCGAACGCGCCGCCGTCGCTGGAACTATCTGGGGGATCAAACACCGGCGACGAGCTACGGTCCCATCCCGGCGACGTCTTTCGCTTCTTCGAGGACCTGTAAGTCGTCTTGTTGACAGTAACGGGGTTGATAGTGTCCATGTCCCCCAGAAGGGAAGCCATAAAGTCCGACTCTTGCTCGACGGACACGGCGGGGCGGTAGGCGTTGATGTTAGGCGCGGCGGCGGCAGGAGGGGGTGCTTTGGGTTTGCCGCGGTTCTTCTGGGCTTCGACTTTACCGCGCTTCCCCGCTTTTGCTGCAGAGTCCATTAGCAACATACGGCGATCAGAGAGTCTCAAACGCACGCTTCTTCCTATCCGTGTCCTCCTCCTCCTCCCGCTCCTCCTCCCAATCATCCATCCCATTATCCATATACCCCTCCACCCCATCATCCACCACAAAATCATCCTTTGCCAGCCTTCCCCCCACAATTCTTTTATACTGGTCCTCAGTCACCTCATCGTATATATCGACGTCTTCTTCCTCCTACACCATCGTTAGCACGCGCTAGCCAAGATGGGACGGGCCTCACCTTCCAGGAACGCCCGCCGCCCTCCCTGGCTCGCTTGTACGCGGCGAGTTTGTCGAGTTTGCTGGTCCTTTCGCGTCGGGCTCGGTCTGCCATTTTTTAGCAGCAAGGGAGAGGAATGCAAGGAGAGGTCCGCGACTGCTAGACGTGTCGGAGTGCACGCGTCGAGACGCGTTACAATATAGCGCGTTTGTTACGTAATAGGTTCCCATACGCCATACGTGGACTTCGTAATTCTGAGAATTATCCTTGACTTCTACTGCTACCCTCCGTGGATCATACACTCCAGCGCGCCTGTGTCTTGCTTCGTTATCCACCCTATCTATCATAGGAAAGAGCTATGTCGACTGGGAGACTTCTACTAGACCCCTGTTCTAGGAAACCAGTCGCGGCTACTACCTCTTTTGCATGTCGAGCAGCGACTAAGCGGACCATCTTGACTGGCCCAGCATCGCGGAACTGTTTATCAAGTCCTAGCGCGTCGTCTGCGAGCCAGTGGTCCCGGACAGAACGCATACGATATGCTGCATTACGGCGCTGGTACTCGGACTCTCCTCCACCTCCCTCCATCGCATCCTCGCATGAGCTCGGCCATCTCGAGCCCCGTCTCTCCCTTACCTTCACCTGCACAGTCCCAGATTGCGGCCACCGCTCCTCGCACACCTTTACCAAGCGCGCGTACGAGAAAGGGATCGTCATCGTCGCTTGTCCCGGGTGCAAGAATCGGTTAGTACCAGCCCTCTATCCTGGGGTGCTCAGCTGGACATTGACGTTGCACGTTGCGAAACAAGTCATTTGATTGCGGACCATCTGTCGTGGTTCAAGGACGAACGCACTCAGGATGGGAAGTTGCGGACGATTGAGGATATTATGAAGGCGAAGGGGGAGACTGTTCAGAGAGGCAGAGTTAACTTGGATGACTCTCAGGGTGGCACGATCGAGTGGACGCCTGATGAAGAGGGAGAAAAGTGAGAGGTATGCGCAGGATCTGACACCGTTACAACTAGGCAGCTCACTCTGCAGTATGTTTCAATATATGGCCAGTAACTCGCAAGACGACTGAGCGAGGCCAGTATTTATACAGGCCTCGTTTAGTTAGCTGGAGGAGCTATATCAAAGTTGCGGTTGCGGAGGATAGAAACGGACGGGCACATGCAAGGCACAGATGTGCGACCCGACCCGGAAGCTTATTGAACAGTACTCGAGCCTGCACTCGACCTTGGATAGAGATTGGTTCCGTGTGTATGAGGATGACACGTGAGTTGAGTGCCCGCACGGGGGACGTGCATCGAACAATCAGCAAGAGTGTACATGAGGATGGAAATTTCGCCCCTAAACGCGGATCGCGATAATGCAACGCCAGGAGATGATGATAGCAAGCCCGTGTAAAGTGGCTCTCCAAATATTCGGGTGTAGCTTCATCACTGATCCAGGTCTATTTGTAGCGTTCCTGTGATCCAAGGTCTATTTGTAGCGTTCCTGGATGTGATGGGACCAGGGCGTCGGATCAGACTGCCTGTGCCTGTCCGTCTCTATCCTCTGCGACCGCAACTTCGGATGATATAGCTAACCAAACGGGGCTCTGCATAAATACTGAGAGCTCGCTTACGGACGACTTGCGGCTTCTTCTGAGTCACTATTGGCCGGCATGAAGATTTCAAAGCACACATTCATCATCTCCGGCGGTTCCTCTGGGCTTGGACTCGCAACCACCCGGCTACTTCTTCAGTCGCCTTCAACGCAAGTTGCGATACTCGACCTCTCGGGTCCGCCGAATGAATTGTACGAGGGCTTGGCCTCCGATGCGCGCGACAGAGTGCGGTACTGGAAAACCGATGTGAGCAGCCTTGAGCAACTCCAGGTTGCAGTCGACGGTGCTGCCAAATGGACCGAGGAGACGAGCGTGAAGCTGGGTGGCGTGCTTTGCTGTGCTGGTGTCAATCGTCCCGCGAAGGTGAGTTGCGGTTCCGAGCCTCCGATCCAGAAGATAAGATGCGGTACAGATCATCGATGCGAAAGGGAACCCGTACCCTCTCGACAAATGGGATTTTGTCATCGCCATCAATCTCTCGGGGACCGTCAACTTGATCAGACTCGCCCTGCCCTATCTTACAAAGGTAGAACCAGAAGGTCCAGATGGCGAGCGAGGCGTCATCGTCATGGTCGCTAGTTCCGCTGCAGTATGTATCTCTCTGGGTAATGGTGTGGCGAATCTAACTCGTCTCAATCAGTTCGAAGGGCAGCCAGGTCAGACAGCGTACTCAGCCTCAAAGGGTGCCATCACCTCCATGACGCTGCCTCTCGCGCGCGACCTCGGTCGATACGGCATCCGGGTGGCCACCATTGCTCCAGCAGCCTTCGAGTCCAAGCTCACCGAACACTTCACCGAGAGTCTCCGCCACAATCTGACAAAGGACACACCCTTCCCTCAGAGATTTGGCCGACCGGATGAATTTGCCCAGACCGTCCAGTGGGTCATCGAGTGCCCATACGTTAATGGTGAAACATTTAGGTTGAGCGGAGGCGGGAGAATGCCTGGCAAATTATAACCAAGGGCAAGTTTATACCTGCTCAGCTTCAATGACCGCGCTCTGCTGGTGGGTGTATGTTATAAGGGAGAGTCTCGTTGTTCGGTCGTTACTATTATCTTGGGCTTTCTTGGGTTTGACGCAGTTGTATCCTTATCGTATTTATTTCTGAGATTCATTGATACCGTAGTTGCTACTTTAATGTTAACTATGTGACCATCTAACCCTGTCTGAAAGGTCGTGTACAGGATACGATTAAATTTTTAAATGACGGAGAAACATATGTTTCGCGACATTTACCTTTTTTGTCCATGGAAACTCCCACTTAACTGGGATTTTTGTCGTCCGATCTTTTGTTTTATTTCTATCCGCACCTTTCCTGACTGAGGTTCGTCTACAGAAGCTGCGCACCCGCCAGTGGCTTGTGTTGTGCTATCATCATCTCCTGGAGTTACAATACATGCACGCCATTTAGGGGGCGAAAATGCCTGTCCACCCGTGGCGGCCTCATCCTCATACACAAAGGACTAGAGTTCAACATTCAAGCTTTCCAGTGATTGAGTGCGTGGTCTAGTGGTCAATCAGCTGTACAGCTGCGCCCACTTGAGCTTACGTGTCTGGTCGACAGCAAGCTTCACTTGGTCGCCAGCAAGCTTCACTCCACCGTATACGCCGTTCTGGGAGGGGCGATCCCGTAAACGAGCTGTCCTGTGGCTCATGATGCTGGCTCCCTTCCACCAGTTAGCCCTGCGAGTTGGCTCAAGATCATTCCAGCCTCCGTATTCCCTCACTCGAGCTATACATCTCAATTCTACAAAGATGCCTCGTCGTTTCCTCCCCTCTCGACTAGAAGGCATTGAAGACATCGAGAACTACCAGCTCGGCGGCTTTCACCCTGTGTCCATCGGCGACTGCTACGCACAACAGCGCTACAGGGTGGTGCATAAACTAGGCTACGGAGGCTCCTCGACCGTCTGGCTCGCACGCGACCAAACAGGCCCGGGGCGTCTCGTTACTCTCAAGGTCATGCGCGCCGACGCTTCGTCCGGAGACGCGCTGGTCATCCCCGAAATGCTTCGGGCAGCTCTTCCTGCTAGTGTGGACATCCAGACTGTCGACGATCATTTCGTCGTCCAAGGTCCGAATGGTTCTCACCTGTTTATGGTCTCACCGTTCGCTGGTCCTAGTATCCTTGCAATGTCGGACTGCCCAGGACGAACAAGCGGGAGTCGGCGGTTACGCGCGGACTTGGCGCGTAAGGTAGCCAAACAGACTGCGACGGCAGTCTACCACATGCACCGCGCAGGTGTGGTTCATGGAGGTAAGACCCGAACTTCCATTTTCTCAGTTTCGCTTAGCATGCTTTCTAGACTTGACCACATCGAACATCCTGTTCGCACTTTCGCCTGACGTTCTTAAGTGGTCAGATGCGGACTTGTACGCCAGCCTGGGCGAGCCCGAGACAGAGAAGGTGAGAACTCGCGATGGGTCGCCCCGCCCTCCTAGCGCGCCCGCCGAGCTCGTCGCGCCCATCGACAACTCCAGCCTCACAAACGCCTCCTTCCTCCAAGAACGCGTCGTTCTCTGCGACTTCGGCCAATCCTACACAGCCGCCTCGCCACCCCAGGGCTACAAACCCGCCACGGTGTTCAACTACCTCTCGCCGGAAGCACGCTTCGAGGCACGCGCGGGGTTGGAGGCGGACGTGTGGGCGCTGGGATGCGCGGTGTTCGAGATGCGCGCGGGGTTTCCGCTGTTCGAGTCGTTCTTTGGTAGCGATGAGGATATATTGACGCAGACGGTGGAGATGCTGGGGCGCCTGCCTGAGCCTTGGTGGGGTGCGTTCGTGGAGGAGCAGGCGCGGGCGGGGGTGTGGTTGAAGGGGGCTCAGAGCGGTATTCGAGAGCGGTTGCGTGAGATAGGCGCGCAGGATGATGCACCGGCTGTTGGGGAAGGGAAGATGATTGAGCCGTTTGGGGTGCGATTGCGGGAGGGAGAGGTCGAGTTGTTGGGGGATTTGTTGGAGAAGATGTTGAAGTATCGCCCTGAGGAGAGGATCAAGATAGACGAGGTTATAAGACACCCATGGTTTGATTTTACAGATTGATATTAAGAGTTATATCAGTCAAAAGTGCGGTCGCAGAGGGTAGAGACAGGCAAGCTTGGCACAGATGGTAGCGGATTGATCAACCCAGTACAGTTCGTGGTTCTACCAAACTTCGAATCATCATCCAAAACCGCTAGAATATAGAGCTGGATCAACGGTGTTAACGAAGTTCTGAGAGGGATCCTACTTAGGTCTTCATGCCTTCCTGTAGCTACGCGTATTCAATATGATTCTCAGTATGATAGCAGTGTGCACCGTAGCTGGAACGGAAAGGCTTTAAACAGGTCCTACAGTACTGCACGAATGCAGAACGACTAACGAATCAAGCGCCCGCTACACTGACGTCATACGTCCGAAAGAAGTTTCCCTCCTGCCGTATGTGAACTATATAAAAGAACCTGCAGTCGGAGATCAACTCAAGTAGCGGCGAATACCCAAGCTATTATCTCGAATGTCTGAAGGCTTTTCATGCTGCGTTATTAATTGGTTTCTGTATAGAGAGATCTAAGGGTATAGAAAGAACATGCAAGTCTTGTACTGCTGTACTGCGGGGTCCGACCGACGCATCTTCCCGGGGTATAGACCTGGTGCCACGGAACTAAATCACTAGTTGGCTCGCAGAAAGTTTTGGTTCATATATCGGCGACGTACTATGGAGAAGGACGAAAGAGCAACGCCTTGGAATCTTTTTGACAGATCAATGCCTGGCAGATGCATCGATGAACGTACGGCCTGAGGAAGGTCTGTATTGGCACGCAGCGTTCCGGCGTATACGTGAACTAATGCGAGGCGAAGTAGGTACTCGTGCTGGTGACCGCCTCGAGACTCGAGGATGGCGGGAAAATTATTCAGCGCGAGCCTCAGCTATGCACGTCGTACGTCCTTAATCCTATTGAAGGTCAGACTTCTGTTGAGAAAATTTATTGCTGATGTAGAAGCGGTGATATCGAAGATAGACTCGCTGTCTCGAGTAATCAAAGGGCAATATAGTGTGCTGGGTTAGAGCTACAAGCTACAAAACTTTTTATCTCCTCTGCGGTCTCGAACAGACGGCGGAGAGGCTTTCGATATCTCAGTCGCCTCGCAGCCAAGCGGTGTGTTCGCTCCCAGCGGATGTAATGGGGCGCGAATACGCCATTAACGACACGCTTCTGGTACCTATGCCTTATCTGCGGCCATCGTTCTGAGATACTGCACGTAAGCGCTGTCTCCAGTCTCTGGGAAGACCACCTGATCGAACTTTTAGGTCCGAGCGGAGGACTCCTGTGGCGCAAGGCCACACAGATATTTGCAACAGTAGGTCCGTAATTCGAACTCAGCATTGTCCGAGCAGTTGGCGCGGAAACGTGTTGATGATTAGAATCCTTCAGGGAGGTGCGGCAGCCAGTAAGAACAAAGTGCATCTGGCCCCCGTGCCTCGATGTCGCTTGGAACAATGGGCATTTATTTTTGGACAGCCTAAGTGCAAGGAACCGCCTCTCCTGAGCGGGCTTCTTTCGTCGCGACAATAGTAAGAAGTGTTGGAAATTGCTCAACAATATCCCGATAATTGGTTATGGATTTTGTTTAGCCCAGATCAGGAATATTGTGGAATATTCCAGTATTATATTTCAAAGTAGTATATAAAGTCTGAGGAGAAGCAGTCTCCTCATGGGCTTGTAATCTATGGCCTAACAGCTACTTGTATTAGTCTATCAAAAAATCTACAAGAAGCCGTTACCCTCGGGTGGAGGCATTAGGAGTGGCTACCGCTCCATCGGCGCATGCGCTGCAGCCAGTAGGACTCCTCCCCAGTAGGCGGTTACTCGGTATGCAGTGTGGCATTTTTTGACTACTAGAATAATATTGTACTACTCTTAGGGAGGCCGTCAACGAGGAAATCTGCGTCTGAAGTTGGAAGCCTTTCATGCCCTCCAGAGCATCATCAGCAAATTCGGCCGGCTATGACCATCCGGTGACAACTGATGATCAGAGGTGTCAGACGTAAAATATCTGTAAGTCTTACCAGCCAATGGTAAGTGATTACATGCTGGTGGGATAACTTGTCAGACCTCGGAAATATGTGCAAGACCTGTCAGTCTTGTGCAGATTGCCAGACGATCGCTGTTCGAATAA